>SRPV01000222.1:0-27853 GCA_018360135.1 Claviceps sorghi | reverse complement strand
AAGAAGAAATAAAGTAAGAAAAAGAAAAAGAAAAAGAAAAAGAAAAAGAAAAAGAAAAAGAAAAGAAAAAGAAAAAGAAAAAAAGAAAAAGAAAAAAAAAAAAAGAAAAAAAAAAAAAAAAAAAAAAAAAAAAAAAAAAAAAAAAAAAAGGAAAAAAAAAAAGGAAAAAAGAAAAGGATATTACCCTATAAAATAAAATAATAATAGTCCGCAAATTTTCATAAGATTTGTTTTTAAACCTGCTCTACTGGACAACGTGCAAGTCACCATTCCTCGACGACGATGTTACACCTCCGTGCCAATCCAGTCTGATTCCAGAGAAAGTCGTTGGCGCAAATGAAAGAGGGCAGATAGGACACGATAATAATTTTCGAATTGCAATACAAGTTGGCATGATTCATTTCGCCACAAAGAAATATAAATGCGTGGCCTCTAAACACACGTACAGAGGCTACAGCTGCCTTGGCCGATGCCATCACGATGATTCATAAACCTGTAGTTTAAGGCCCTCTCTTATTGGCTATGAGAATACGTTGAATGCATTATAATAAAGTAACGTGACCGGCCCATCATTCTCCATACTATTCTCCCTGCATTATATGGGGATTCGATGTAAATTGTGATGAACAATTCGCAAACGGTCACGTAACATTACTCTAACCAGCCAAAGTAAAAGTGGGTGATAAGCCTCCTCGGCGTCAAGGCGACGGTAAGGGCCTTATGTCTTGTGTTGGTCAACAGCGCGACGTGTCACTTTCTCGGCTTGGCAAGCCAAAAAAAAAAAAAAAAAAAAAGCAGGTTTGCGTCCTCGCATGACCACTGCGTAGCATAAGGAGGATCCCGACAACCACCGCTTTTCTTTTCTTTTCCTGTCGACATCGATGGGTGCGCGAGGACTATGTATGCATGTACATATGTCCTCTGGTGACCGCTCATGTCGGATGGCCTTTTGTTGGACCCTGTACCGGCCAGGCGGGCACTCGACTGCATGGCGGCCACGTTACCCCGGCTTTAATTCTTTTTCCGTCTTCATTTCTGGTTGCACATGACGACGGGGCCGTGTGGAATGGCCTGACGCAGGCGGAGCGGGTGCCAAAAAGCCTGATTCTGAGGCAGGCCGGCGTCCGATGTCGGCTTGTCTCGGCGAAGCAAAGCGCGTAGGTGATGATGATCTAGCATGAAAGAAACGGGGGACGACGAGAGCGAGAGCGAGGGACAAAGCGAGGGAGAGAAAGATGGAGTAGAACAAATGCACGCCATCTCCCGAACAATAGGAGCGGCAAAGGCTGGCGATGCCCGTGTTGGGGACAAACTCACAAGGCTATATTAGACTTGGGGTTTATGCTGTTATTCTCGCTTCGAGGCAGAGCGATGGAGCGAGAAAACTACCTACCCACGTAGCAAGAAGTCATCAGAATGAATCGCGTAACCATGTCATATTTCCAAGACTAGCCAACGACTTGTTGCATTCTGGATCCGGGGGGGGGGGGAACAGTTTTCCGTAAAACAGCCATTGCCACGAGCGCCGTCCGCTTCCAGACCAGCTTTCAAAGGACCTTGCGAAAGAAAGAAAGAAAGAAAGAAAATGCACAAGAGGTTTCAATCTTGGTTCAGATGCCATTACGGCTCTTGGACAATGAACCCGTCGGGGACGCAATGCCCGCAAGCTCTCGAACAAATCGCAACGCCTCATTCGCTATCCATATGTCAATCCGGGGGCTGTGACAGGCCGCATGACGGATGAGCTGGCCCTTGAGCGTGGAAGTCTCCTGCAAAAGAGACAACCGCTCGGACAAGAGCCTGGCATGCAAATCCTGGGCACTGGCCACCACCTGCTCCAGCCTGCCGATGCGTTCCCTCTTTCGTTTGCGGCTATTCGAAGCCGCGATGCGGTTCTTCGTGCGTAATTCTTCTCGCAGGCCAGATGGGGGTGCCTGGTCGCCGTCCGACCTTGTGCTTTTTGTCGTCCCGGTGCCGTGGGCTTGTTCCGAGTCGGTTATCCGCGGTGGTAGCTCGCCGGTGATGGATTCGGAATCGAGGCCCGTGGTGGCGAGCTGCTCGAATAGCTTGCGCGGGTACCGATCGTTGGCCTTCTGGCTCGTGTCCCTCGGACTTGGTGGTGAGGAGGGCAAGTCGGTGCCGGAGGGAGGAAGAGACTCTGAATGATTGTCAAGGACGGTGACGGTATTGCCTGTCGGCGCTGCCTGATGGACGGGTGAGTTGACGTTATGCATTATACTGTCGGCCGCTGGGAAGAGCAGTTAGAGTACGATTTATGTTTACCCCTCATCTTCTTTCGCTCCGGTATTTGTTCTGGTTTTGTATTTTACTTGTTTGCATTCTCTTCTCTTCTTGTTCATCCTCCTCCATCTTTACCTCGCAAGACCATGGTCCTCTGCACAAGAGTCAAAACAGGGTCATTACCAAAGTCTTGGGACAGAGTGCTCTCCGGTTCAACTTCTGACTTGTCATCATACAAACACCACCGAGTCATAGCCATGGCGTATCGTTATCCCTAGGGTTCGCGTTACTGCCTGCTGGGGATTCGGTAGCAGTATGTGACCATACCTGAGGCCTGTTTCGCCGCATTGATCTTCTGACTCTTGGATCGTTCGTTTCTCCTATTTCCCATCCCTCTCCTCTCGCTTGTCCTCGTCTTTCTTCTTTTCCCTCTCTGCGTCTTGCTTGTTTGAAGTCGGACGACCGGAGACGTTTTGCTCGTCACCGTTCGGAGGGGGAAAGGGGAAACAAAAAAGGAAGAACAAACAAGGCAGATGGAAAATCTTGGAACAAACATTCTGCATCCGATTTGCGCGTGCTAGCTAGGTCTGAAAAGCTGGCGGGCCTTTTGATCTTTTTTTTTTTTTTATCTGTTTGGTGGAGGGGGATGTAACGTCAATCGAAGCCGGGCTGTTTACTCTCCCCCCCCTTTTCCCACCTCCCGGGACATGCAGAGAGCCAAGAACTTGATAACACCCGATTTTGTGTTCGTTTTTCCCATACGAGCCTTTCGTGGGAAAAAAAAAAAAAAAAAAAAAAAAAAAAAAAAAAACGCAGATATACCGAGGTGGACCTTCAGAGTCAGTTCGACAGCCTTGTGGCTGGCAAATAGGCCGATTTGTTGCATCTTCCGCCAAAATTGCCGAGAGACCAGGAATAGAAGACGTACCCATATCTCGATGTATTTTTCTTTGTTCTATTTTTTTTTTTTTTTTATCCCTTCTCTCCTTTCCTTTCTCCTTGAGTGGTGTCTCCTTGAGTGGTGGGCCGTCCATGCGGCCGGTATCGATTGCAATTTCATGTGCATGAAATGGTAGACACCACGGTAGATGTCATATTCAAAGATTCCCGACACCCTCTGCTTGGCAAGAATGCAATATGCATAAAATGGTCGACTTTTATTCTGTAATTTAAATTTTAAAAAGTACATCTGTATTGTACCACAGTAAAGTCGCGCTAGGTATTATTCCTGGAATGACCTTTTATATTGATTTAAGTCTTTCTCAGTGAAAGTCTGGTTATCTAGTCATATGCTCAATCTTTTGTCCAGAAGACTTCTATTCGTACAGTTCATTTATTTTGCGGGCGGCGCGGCATGGGTGTGAGGATAAGAACGCAATCTACACCACCCCGTCCCCACTTATTTCATACAGCGACTCTGCAGGGGCGGGTTAAACTGAAAGAATACTTACGTACCTACTGCAGAAAACACAAAGGCTTGACAGTGGATTTGCCAGTATGAGGCATGTATGCCACATTGCTCATGAAAGGAAAGAGTATTTACCGTTAGTGCTTCATCCCTGCTGCATTATACAGGGTATCCCGGGTCACGTGCGTACGACTGGTCAAAAGGGGTGGGGGTTTGTAGCCTTATAAAGTCACTGGTAATTCAGGGGTTACTACCTAGTAAAGTTAGGTACCTAGGTAGTACCTACCTAGTAAAGTAGGTACCTAGGTACCTAGGTACTACACCTAAGTACCTGAAGTAGGCACCTGCAGGTAGTAGAGGGGTGCACAAGGAAAAGCGGGTCACTTGCCTGGACAGAAAAAAATCTATTGCCCCGGATAGCATCACTCCACAGATTCGATCTCCAACCCTTTTAAGCTGTCCAGACTCAACTTCATCCCGAGGCCACACATCACACGAGACTCCAAAGCAGGCCATCTCACCACAAAACCGCGCCCCCCCCCTCTGCAATTCTCTCAACCTCGTTCCCAGCTCTGTACATCATTCCCAAAAAGGACCCGTCTGCCGGCAAAGTCAAGTTCGAATCTCGGACGAACCGTTTGCGAAGCGACCGAGGCGAAGCTGTGCTGGGCTTCTACGACAGCAGCGCACGTCAACGGGCCCCCAGGTCTTCGGCTCTACCCAGCCTGCCGGAAAACAACCATGCCCTCGATTGTGCACATCGCACACATGTGCTCCCACCTCCAGAATGCGTCAAAAGCCCGCCTTGGCATCACATCCGTGCCAAACACCAAATACAATCTACGCCTGGCGCTCGCCATGCACCGATCCGGCTTCTTCTCGGCTGTCTACCGTGCCGGTCCCCACCCGCCGACCATGCAGCAAATGATGTCGGAACCGCCGGAGCAGGTCACCACTGCGAATGTTGCGACAAGGAGAATATGGCTCGGGCTGAAGTACTGGGACCAGAAGCCTGTACTGTCCAAGGCTCAAGCGATAAGCAAGCCGTCGAGGTTGATGACGGTTAACTTGAAGGAGCTGGGGAAATTGACTCGAGGGTTTCCCGCGAAACTGAAAGGAGGTGTGGTGCCGGGTCTCAATTTGGGCGAGTGCATGTTCGTGTCCACATCGCTGGGGGTTTTGGAAGTAAGAGAAGCGTTATCACGGAAGGTCGGTGGTCTCCTCATCTGTCGGACGTCGTGATCGCAAGCCTTTTGGACGAGGACCTTGACGAGTCGCACGGGCCAACGTATGACGGTGCTGGCACTCAATCATCCGTCCCTCCCACGGCGGCTGCTCCCGACGGCATTCGTCGCTAAAATGTGTCTTCTCATCACACTACTCCGAGATCCACAAAGCAAAGTACTTCAATCAAATCTGTTATACTAAAGCTAAATGCAAGCCTACAAATTGCGCCATCTGGGAAACCTAAACGAAAACAGGAAAGGGGAGGGCGTTGCTGCTAGATACCAGAGCCAGAGCGTAGCCAATACATATGCGTTAACAAGAGGGATATTTGTCGGTAGTGTACCAGTCCAGATACAATGTTCTGCTGAAACAGATCGCACAAGCTCTATTTCGTCATCGCCTCGGAATTTTACAAACTTTTTTTTCCTGATATCAACGAGAAAACCTCTACATGGTCATCTCTCTCTTTCAAATTGAGCGCTAAAAAAAAAAAAATAGATTGAAGCTCAAGAAGACAGTCGGTTGTGTTCAATAACGTCATGTAAAAGTTCTTTGCGGCCATTCGCCCGTAGAAGTGCGGCTAGTAAGCGAGAGCTTCGGAGTATCAGTTTGTGTGAATGCTGTTCGGCCGGAAGATTTTAGAAAGGGTGCGCCCGACCCCCTTACGGTTCTTTCAACGACTGCGATTCTAGGCTTTTGCCTTCGAAAATTGTTGGAACGGCATTTACAAGACGTTCATGCGGGTCTTCTTCGACTTCGATGCTCCCGGTGTTGGCTTGCGGCGCAAATACATCATCAGATGAAGACTTGTGGTCATTGTCGAGCGAAAGCACGCCGTATTCATCACCTGCGGCCCTCTCGGGATCAGACGAGAGAACCGGGGCTTCCAATGGTTTGAGCTCTGGAGTTCGACATAATTCAGAGTCCGTGTCCTTAGACGCTGAAATGGGCTCTATATCCAGCGCAGAACTCTGCCCGCATGACTTGACGCCGTCTTCCAGCTGTTCCGTTTTTGAGCTGTCCCTGATAGTTTGCGTGGTAGATGTGCTGGAAACTGAACCGTCAACTAGTATTATTGGCGGGGTGGCTTCGACTGCATGTTTTTGAGCAGTGGCCTCGGGAGCGTTCACCTGTGCCCCTTGACATTCGTGGTTGTCATCTTCTGTTGTGTCTTTGCTACATTCCACGACTTCAACCGCCTGCGCATCTTCAATGATTGGAGGCGTCTTGTGATCTGGAACTTCAATCGTGGACTGCTTGCGGGCGGGCGAATGTCTGCTACTTCTAGAAGGTGCGGATCCTCGGTCTGATGGACCTGAATCTTTGCGCTCCGCAGCGAGTTGAGATGAGCTCCTATGCGGCGTAGGAGAGACTCGGTCTGCAAATTTTGAAGCGGACGAGCGGGTTGGTCGCGTCATACGGGCCAGGAAGCCTTCGTCGACATTGCTCAGTTTCTTGCTTGTTGCCGCGGGTGGCAGTGCTTTTTTTGGCGGAGGGCCAAGACTAGGCCTAGAGCTGGAAGCTCGACGTTGTTTAGTGACGTTGTTGGCCGATAGAGTGCTGGAACTTGGCTTTGTAGATGATTGAAATGAAGCCGAGACGGTAGACTTTGTTCCTAGCCGGGTTTGATGCGACGCTTGTGGGTCGTGGACTTTTGATGCCGAGGAGGCTGTAGGCGCGATCAAAGACGAGGGGAGGCGGACTGGCTCTGTATATGATTTCGGCTTGTTCTCCAAGTTGTTACTGGGTTGTTGTTTGACACCGACCGGTTGACGCCTGCGGGGAGCTCCTGAAGGAGCAGGAGACACTTTGGCGCGCGGACCTGATCCCACAGCGGTTGTGGCAACTTTTGACTCCTCGCGGACTGCCTTGCTCTGTTGGGGCTTTCTAGTGGTGGCTTTCGATTCGTTAATTATGCTTGTTGGCGTGACTGACGAGGCGCCGTTTACTTCCGTATTATCGTCAATTGCGGTAGCAGTAGAAAGAGACGTATCGAGATCTGCATTTGTATGGCAATTCGATTTATCGCCTATCTTCGTTTCTTCCGCTTGTGGGAGAGTGCATGTCTCTGTCGCAGACTCGTCGTGGACGATAACGTCTCGTTCGCTGTTCAATTGTGTTTTTGTTGGTTCCAGTATATTAGCCTTATCGTCCTCGGGAACTACTGCTCCTTCACCGGAAACAATTGTGGCATCTGCTGCTCCTTCACCAGAGGCAATTGTGGCATCTGCTGCTCCTTCACCAGAGGCATTTATCGCATCTGCTTGTTCTTTACCAGAGGCACTTGTCGCATTCGCTGCTCCTGCACCGGTGGGAATTGTCCCATCTGCTGCAGTGTCCGGAAGGGAGAAATCCTTTCTGGGAATAGACGCAATGTCTTCTGATAATGCGGTACCCCTTTCTTGGTCACGACTGTTGTTTCTTTGGTCACTTGCCGCATCCGAACATGGCCGCCTTGCAGAAGTACTCGAATCACCGCTTTCATCTCGCCTCAAGCCTATACGACCGTCCTTTTCAACTGCCACAAAATTCGTACGAACTTTGGAAAGTGGCCGAGGTGAGCCACCTGGGCTGATTCCTGAATTTGGTAACTTTTGATTAGTCTTTTGCTGGTGGGCTTGGAACAGAGTGCTGCCCCTTTTTCTTGCTCCAGTGAGCTGAGAACAGGAGTGTCCATGGAGCGTCACACACATTGTGGCTAGCTTCAGAAGATATGAGAGCTTGTCCGGAGAGCCACGTGAAGCTTACCATGATCTCGTTTTCTTGACAGCGCGGAGCTGGGAGACCTCCCTCTATCGGGCGAGCCCGAGTCGCCTTTGTTCTCGAACATGGCTCGCAGGTTTTTGACCTGGCTCATTTTCGTAGTTGCGATGGCAATTGAATGACTGACTCCGGATGCCAATGGAGCGCGGAGGCAGCAAGCTTGAGTTATGAGAGTGAGTTCCAGAGCAGGCCTGTGCCTGGCGAGGCTCCTTGAATTGCCAGTTGTTAGGAGGAGCCGATTGCGACTCGACGCAAGGTAAGGCAATTTGGCATTTCGCACGGCCTGCTATTCGCACGGCTTGCTATTTGCGCGACCGGCTATTCGCGCGAACGGCTATTCGCTCGACCGCCCTACTGATCAAGTCACATGACAGCGTGTCTTCTTCCCGTCTGAAACCATGTTTGTCAATACACATCTGGGCGCGCGTTTCGGGTCAGGTCCCTAGACATTCTTTTGCCAATCGCTTGTCCACATTATTGATGCGCAACGATTATTTCTGTCACCGAGCTTGCATAGTAGCTCTGCAAGTCATCCCCAGGCACTTCAAACTAATATCAACCGCCAACGATGTTAGATAAAGATGGGGACCTTGCTGGTCCCGAAAATGATGGGCTGTCGACGGAAAAACACGTGCTAAAATCTTTGAAGTATCATCTTCTGGGCCCATCTCTGACAAAAGCTGGCCAAGAGTCGGTCGATCAAAGCAAGGTCAAACTTTCTCGGTTCTGTCACATTCAGATATGCTGATGACCGGGGTCCACAGGTGTCGGAAATCATCTACAATGCGTCCAAGGGATCCAAGTTTTTTGACCGTGAAAAAGTCCGAGATCAGGTTTTAACCCGCAAGATCGAAGGGCTTCTCGCGAAAAAGCGCCGTCTAGATACCATGGACCTTACATGCGATCTGAGGATTGCTGACCGTCTCATCGAGGAAATGGAACTGTCAAGAGACCTGAGTCAATACATAGCTCATGTTGATTGCGATGCCTTCTACGCAGCAGTTGAACAGCTAGAACGTCCAGAACTCAAGCACGTTCCATTTGCTGTCGGCGGAGGCGTGCTCACGACCTGCAATTATGTCGCTCGACAATTTGGGTGCCGGTCGGGAATGGCAGGCTTCGTGGCCAAAAAGCTATGTCCAACGCTGGTCCTTATTCGACCGAATTTTCGAAAGTATTCTTCGAAGGCGCAAGAAATTCGCAAAATAATGGCAAAATACGATCCTCAATTTGAAAGTGCCAGTATCGATGAAGCATACCTGAACATCACGAAATTCTGCCATGACAATGGCATCGAGCCGGCTGAGGCAATCGAACAGATGAGACGAGAGATCCACGAAGAGACTGGCATCACTGTATCAGCTGGCATCGCAGCTAATAAAAATCTCGCAAAGATCTGCTCCAACATGAACAAACCAAATGGGCAATATGTCTTACCAAGGAATCGAGCAGCAATCATGAGGTTCATGAGAGAACTGCCTACACGAAAGGTTAATGGCATCGGCCGCGTACTAGAACGAGAGCTGCGGGAGCTCGGTATCAGCACCTGCGGGGATATATACGAATATCGGCAATATTTAAACTCGCTATTCGGCAAAAAGACATTTGAGTTTCTCTTGGGCTGCTATCTTGGTCTAGGTCGCACGAAGGTCCAGTCGGCTGAGAAATATGAACACAAAAGCATAGGAACAGAGAGTACATTTCGAGAAATGTCCGATCCACTAGAATTAAGGGACAAGTTACGATGTATAGCAAAGGATCTGGAACAAGATTTACGACGGGCAGAATACAAAGGCAGGACTCTCTGTCTAAAAGTCAAGCTGCATACATTCGAGGTTATCACAAAACAAGTTGCTACACCGAGGGCCATATCCTCAGCCGATGACCTATATGCCTTCTCTCTTCCACTCCTTAACAAGCTAGAGCAAAATACGCCGGACTGGAAACTCAGATTAATGGGCTTGCGTTGCACAAACTTGGTTAGCACCAAAAGGCCTGACACGACAGCTTTTTTCGGCATCAAGAGGCAAAGGCTTGACAGTCCTGTCGCAGGCGCTCTAGCAGCTGCAGAAAGGGACGCCTTGTGCAAGAATAGAACAGATGGTGAAGCAGAGCTGGCTGTCGACAGATTTCCGTTGTGTGAGCTTGTCCAAAACTGTGAAAATGAGAAACTTGAGGACAGTGCATTCGATGAGTACGGTGAAGAGGTATTGTCACGTTCTCCGAAAGAAACTACTCATGCCGATGAGGACTGGTGGGAATGTCCTGTTTGTTTTCGACCACAACAGCCTGACGAGAAAGATTTCAACGATCACATTGATTTATGTTTATCACGACAGACAATACGAGATGCAGTTCAGGATCAAGAGGCTGACGAGGAACATACAATTCAATCTGCCTCGAAAAGGCAGCGTAGGAATAATCGAAAGGGAGCAAACGCCTCAATTGTAGATCCGAAACAAAAAAAGCTTTCTTTTGCTTCAGTCTACATAGCCCACCAAAATTATTCTGTATGACTAAGATAGCTGCGGTGAAATCAGGTAGCTCGGAAGAAGAAACAGGGTTTTCAAGACTGATTGACCTTGTCTTACACTACCACATATACAACTATCAACTGGCATTATAGAGAGTTGTCAACTTTGCAAAGTGATCCCTTCGGGGTTGTCGTATATGTAGCTAACTACAACTCTTCGTGGCTTTGTGCGTCATCCGTATCAGCGGCAAAGGTCTTGACAGCTTCAGTGGCTTTCGACACAGCCTCAGCCACTTTCTCGCCGACCTTCTGAGCAGCCTTTTCTTTTCCTTTTCCACTCTCAGGCTTAGCCACTCCCTCAATCCCGACCAGTTCGGTCTCAAATACTTCAGGTAGAGCGGTGTGTCAGTAGCATGGTTTTGGTGCGATATGAAGGCGCCGAGATACGTACCGAGAGTAGAGCCAGCAGGGATCGGGCCAATGCCTCTGTCGCCATATGCCAGCGCAGGTGGGATGGTAAGTTTTCTTCCAACTGTCAGCCACTGACTGACCTCGTCAAGGAAGAGCGTAGATTGACCGATGGACTGACCTTTTCTCCCCGATGCACATCTCGGTGAGACCTTCATCCCAACTGGAAACACACGTGTCAATATCTCGAGACTCGCATGGTGCGAAGCAGAATAGGAAATCGCAGCCTCACCCTCGAATCACTTGACCGGTCCCCAGCGCGAACGTCAGAGGCTGACCTCGATCGTAGCCTGGAGAGGCAGACTGCGGTTAGCAGATATCCTCGAGTGCGGCATCGGCGACACGACGTACTGGCATCGAACTGCTTCCCGGAGTCATGAAGTGTTCCCCTGTAATGCATTGAAACTCGGTCGCCCTTCTGCGTCTTTCGGTCGCACTCCACGCTGTGGGTGACCTCAATCTCGAGCTCGTCGGTGGCGACAATGCCGACGGCCAGGGCCAGGACAGATAGTACCGCGGTGGATTTCATTGTGACGGATGGATGGACGGACGCAATGCGAGGTGCTTCGAGGTTTCTTGAGAGATGAGGGCGGGTTGTTGGTGTAGAAGCGCCGGCTTGGCCGAGATGATGGCAAGATGTAGAACCAAGTTTGGATTAGAGGGTCAACGTTGCTAAGTCGTTTACGCATCGGCCGAGGTGGTGCGCCAGACATTAATGGCCAAGGGGTGCTGTCAGATGAGTACACGTAAGTAGACTACTTAAATTTAGTAGTCCACCAAGTACCAACGTACCTAGACTGTAAAACATGAGGATAAGGACATTTATCAAAGTACTTGTTTTTAATGCTAAACCCTTCCTTTTTAAGGTATAATAGAAAATACGATTATACACATGGACTGATTCACTACCATGCAGCCTTGTATATTAAAAGCTTGAAAAAAAAAAAAAGATGAACTTATGACTAGCATTAGAGCGACCTTGATAGATAGGTACATAGCTGGGGCTAGCTCATCACAGACCCATCCTACTATTATTAGGATGTGCCATAAATGCGCTTAGATTGTGCTGTAAGACAACCCCATCACTCGCAAACTCTCTCTTTGCAGCAAGAGGAACTGCGCAAAGAGTGGCCTAAAAAAACGAATAAGAACGGAAGATTGGAGATGTAACACAGAGTGTGGAGCCCTCTGCTCCCAGGAGCGAATGTGATTGACGAGCGCCGATGCCCTCCACTTCATCCCGGTCGGCCAAGTAATCCATCATCAATAACTGCTTTGCTGTCCTCAACTTAATGGCGACTGTGACCCAGAGGGCCACGGCAAATTATTTCCGTGACAATATGCAACTAATACCATACCTAGGCGATCTCGGCCGGCGGTTGCCGCAGCCAATGTGTCTGGTAATCAAGCACCACCCTCGCGCTTGGCGTATTCATCTTCAATTGCTTCTTCGTATTTCTGTTCTGCTGTTCTTGGATCCTCGTGCAAAACACCCTCTCGGACTAATTCTTCCGGGCTTGGCCGGTGAGAGATCTTGTCATTTAATTTATCTTCGAGCATGTTTCTCTCGAGCTAGACCTCATCAGTAAGCTATATGAGCTCCCAATTCGAACATAAGATATGCCGTATTTATCGTTGTGATTCATACCTCTTTTTGATGTGCGACAATTCCTGGCGCAACTGAAGAAGCCGGGAGGATATTCTCTGATGATGGATTTGATTAGCGCAAATGTGAATGCCTGGAACGCCGAGACTCTCCATCGGGCTAGAGTATAAGGCAATTGTACACACTGTCAACAAGCTCCGTACGATCCGGCCGATGTATTAAATGATTCTCGAGCGAGTTTTTTCTGTCCGAGTCGGGGCGAATTGGCGAGATTGGGCTCTCGTCGACCCGCGGCTGCTGTTCGTTCGTCACGCACATATCGAGGCGTAGAGGTCGATTGAGTTGATTGTGAGATGTTGGTGGGGAAGAGGACCGTCCCTAGACACCTTGTACGCGATTTCTGATGGAGGTTAAGATTATCCAGACAGTCAAGAGTTGAGAAGGCAGGAGAGTGTGGCTCAAGCGCAGGACAGATAAGAATGAGTAGACGAGGAGTTCAAATAGAGAAGATGGCCAGCCAGACCAAGTGCTCAAGTGGCTTCTGCCTCCTGAGGGAGGGTCTGGTTGTTTGTGGCCACCCGCGGGCGTGGCGAGCCGGGACCTGAATACCTGGCTGCCTGGCTGATACCCCGCAATGAAGACGTCAAGGATTAGCCGACTGCTGCACGCACTTTGTATCGTAAAGTATTTATTATCTATCAACCCAGCCATCTAGTGGTAAGGTAAATAGATTGGTACTTAGGCAGGCAAGGGTTACTTACCCGTCCCACGCCCCACCATAGCATGTCGGCGCTGCACTGGCTGTTGCAAGTACATATGTATGTACACGGTACAGGGCCGTGTGAGTCCAACGACCTCCCCATGTGCCCCGTGGCGCAGCATCGCTGTCTTGGATCCAGATGCCTGCCATGATTGCCTTCTTTCCGGTGACGTAATCGCTGGTCCTGTTCCTTCAGGATACCGGCTAAATAGGGACTAGGTACCTAGGTACATGGTAAGGGGCGGGGTCGGTTCCCATTGCCCGCCGCTCATCTGTGACCCCCTAAACGCTGTGCCTAAGCGGAAAATTGTCGGCGCTTCGTCATCGTCGGGCCAGGCAACCAACGGGCAGCACCTCACGGTCGCGGACCAGGACGGCAGCCCACTTGGCCGGACAAAGAGGCAATGACGGTGCCATAAAGGCTCGTCTTGGAAACAATTTGCCGTATTTCTTTAGCCAGTGTCAATCGTGCTCGGGCTCTGTCCTTTATGGTTGGGGAACCGCTACGCGCTCGCTCATTGCACTCTCCTTCTCCAAATCGGTGTTCTCATCATGGTAAGAAGTCCACAAACTGCCACCATGAAAGTGCACATATTTCTCGCATGCAATCTCGACCTAACACCGTTTTGCGCGGCCGTCTCCGTTTGAAACAGGGTATATCAAGACGTCCCAAGGACAAAGCCGCCCGCAATGCTCAGACTGGTGCCTCAGGGCTCCAAAGCACTGGCGGTGGCAGACCCCAGAAAGCGACATTTGAATCGACCAAGAAGAAGGAGATTGGAGTTTCGGATCTGACCCTTCTGAGCAAAGTCTCCAACGAGGCCATTAATGACAACCTGAAGAAGCGCTTCGAGAACGCTGAGATTTATACATATATCGGCCATGTTCTTGTTTCCGTGAACCCGTTTCGCGACCTCGGCATCTACACAGACCAAGTTCTCGACAGCTATAGGGGCAAAAATCGGCTGGAGATGCCACCTCATGTTTTCGCAATCGCCGAGTCAGCATATTACAACATGAAGGCTTACCATGAAAACCAGTGTGTCATCATCTCTGGCGAGTCGGGAGCTGGCAAAACAGAAGCAGCCAAGCGCATTATGCAATACATTGCCAGCGTCTCTGGTGAGCAGTCCGGCGATATCAAGAAGATCAAAGAAATGGTCTTGGCGACAAACCCGTTACTCGAATCTTTTGGAAATGCGAAAACCCTACGAAATAATAACTCTTCGAGATTCGGCAAGTATCTTCAGATTCATTTCAACTCTACTGGCGAACCA
The DNA here is from genome assembly GCA_018360135.1 of Claviceps sorghi. NCBI lineage: Eukaryota > Fungi > Ascomycota > Sordariomycetes > Hypocreales > Clavicipitaceae > Claviceps > Claviceps sorghi. The sequence goes on along the minus strand of SRPV01000222.1, from coordinate 13,630 downwards.
GTCGGAGCTGACATCACCAACTACCTCCTCGAGAAGTCACGGGTTGTCGGTCAGATTGTGAATGAGCGAAACTTCCATATTTTCTACCAATTCACCAAAGGAGCATCTCCGCAATATCAGGAGCTCTTTGGTATTCAAAAGCCGGAAACTTATGCGTACATAAGCCGCTCCAAATGCTTTGATGTTGATGGCATTGATGATGTCGCAGATTTCCAAGATACACTGAATGCAATGAAGATCATTGGTCTCAGCCAGGCTGAGCAGGATGAAATCTTTCGCATGCTGGCAGCCACGTTGTGGATCGGCAACATTCAATTTCAAGAAGATGACAGCGGGTACGCCGCCGTCCTAGACCAGTCTGTGGTAGAATTTGTGGCCTATCTTATGGAGGTCACTCCAGAACAGTTGATTCATGCGATCACTATCCGAATTTTGACCCCACGCAGTGGTGAAGTCATAGAATCTCCCGCTAATCCTGCCCAAGCCACAGCTACTCGTGACGCTTTGGCCAAGGCTATTTATCACAAGTTATTTGACTGGATCGTGGAACGGATCAACAAGTCCCTCAAATCCAGACAAGCCTCAGCCAATACGATTGGAATTTTGGATATTTATGGCTTCGAAATTTTCGAAAAAAATAGCTTTGAACAGCTCTGTATCAATTATGTGAACGAGAAACTCCAGCAGATCTTCATTCAGCTGACACTGAAAACCGAACAAGAGGAATATGCCCGAGAGAAGATTCAGTGGACACCGATCAAATATTTCGATAACAAGGTCGTTTGCGACCTGATTGAACAAATACGCCCTCCAGGGATCTTCTCAGCCATGAAGGACGCTACCAAGACAGCGCACGCCGATCCTGCCGCTTGTGATCGAACATTTATGCAAAGCATAAATGGCATGTCCCACGCTCATTTGACTCCTCGACAAGGGAACTTCATCGTGAAGCACTACGCTGGGGACGTCTCATACGCAGTAGATGGAATTACGGATAAGAACAAAGATCAACTTCTTAAGGGTCTACTTAACCTCTTTCAACACAGTGGAAATCAGTTTGTGCGTTCCTTGTCGCCAGAGCAGGTTGACCAGGACAACCGGAAACAACCACCATCTGCTGGAGATCGAATTCGAACTTCCGCGAACGCGTTGGTGGACACACTAATGAAATGTCAGCCCTCGTATATCCGCACCATTAAGCCGAATGAGAACAAGTCATCTACTGAGTACAACAGCGCAAATGTACTTCATCAAATCAAATACTTGGGATTGCAGGAAAACGTTCGAATCCGACGCGCCGGGTTCGCCTATCGCCAGACTTTCGACAAGTTTGTTGAGCGCTTCTTCCTCTTATCACCAGCTACGTCTTACGCAGGCGAATATACATGGCAAGGGTCTACAGAAAATGCTGTGAAGCAGATTCTCAAAGATACGAGCATTCCGAAGGAAGAATGGCAACTTGGTGTCACGAAGGCCTTCATCAAGGCACCTGAAACACTCTTTGCATTGGAGCACATGCGTGACCGGTACTGGCACAACATGGCTACTCGGATTCAGCGAATGTGGCGTGCATACCTGGCCTATCGTGCGGAATCTGCTACACGCATACAGAGGATGTGGCGGAAGAAGCGAACAGGAGCCGAGTTTTTACAACTTCGGGACCAGGGACACAAGCTACTTCAAGGCCGAAAGGAGCGCCGACGCATGAGTCTTCTCGGGTCTCGAAGATTCATGGGTGACTACCTTGGTATCAACGCGGCTGCTGGGCCCGGCGCGCAGATCCGACACGCCGCCAACATTGCATCCAATGAACGTGTGGTTTTCTCCTGTCGTGGAGAGGCTTTGGAGGCCAAGTTTGGACGGTCCAGCAAACCTAGTCCTCGTCTAATTATCGTCACCAATTCGAAACTCTACATAATCGCACAACTACTTATCAATGGCCAAGTCCAGATGTCGGTGGAACGGGCCATTCCCCTCGGGGCCATTAAATTTGTCGGGACGTCTACATGCAGAGACGACTGGTTTTCGCTTGGTGTGGGATCAGCTCAGGAAGCCGACCCTCTACTGAACTGTGTTCTTAAAACTGAACTGTTTGCGCAAATGCAGCGAGTGATGCCCGGCGGCTTCAGCCTTAAGATTGGCGACTTCATCGAGTATGCAAAGAAGCCGAACAAGCTTCAGCAAGTCAAGGTGATCAAAGACTCGCAGCAGTCGGAGGACTACTACAAGAGTGGTGCCATTCATACACAACCCGGTGAATCACCCGCCTCAGAATCGCGGCCGATGCCAAAGGCGAAGCCAGTGCCGCCTCGTCCCATCACCCGCGGCAAACTCATCAGACCTGGTGGCCCTGGTGGTCAACCCTCTAGGCTCACTGGGAATCGCACAGTAAAGCCTCGACCTGGAGCGAGCGCAGGGGCGGTCCCTCAATTTCCTGCAGTCGATGCGAGTCAGCCAACGCCTCCTGAAGGGACAAATGGCAAATCCAGCTCAGGGGCGGATAGGCCTATTCCAAGTCATGCGAAAAACCAAGGCAGCGTCGTTCCTGCAGCGACTCGAGCACCTCCCCCGCCGCCACCGCCCGCGCCGGGACGATCGAAGGTAGTTGCTAAAGTTTTATATGACTTCAGTGGACAGAGAGAAAACGAACTCTCTATTCGAGCCGGGGACATACTGGAAATCGTGCAGAAAGAGAACAATGGTATGTGGCTGTTTGGTCAAACTAAACTCACCGTAGCATCAGCTTAACTGACTTTCGCTCAGGTTGGTGGTTGGCCAAAAACGATCTCGGCCAAGCCTGGGTACCCGCCGCCTACGTTGAGGAACAAGCAACACCAGCTCCGCCACCTGCCAAACCAAAACCTACACCGCCTCCCCCTCCTGCAAAGCGTCCTGCAGCGGGACGAAAGCCTGCCGAATTGCCGCAAAGAGACTCTGGTCTTGGTCTCAATGGGGCCAGTGGTTCAGAAGGCAGTCGCAGCAATACACCTACGCCAAGCTTGGGCGGAAGTTTGGCTGATGCACTTCTTGCGCGGAAGAACGCCATGCAGAAGGACAAGGAGGATGACGATTGGTGAGGTTCATTCGTATTGCATCATGACGCGTGGTCTCCAGGGCAAGCGGGTTTGTTTTGTTTTGTTTTACTTTGTTTTGCTTTTCTTTCTAATAAAAGAAGACAAAGTTCTTTTACGCAGTCAATATCATCTAGAGTAGTTGCAAACTTGTCCGACCACCAGGGGGGTTTGGGTCAAAAACCCGGTTGCTGACTGATCTACCATCCTTTGACTGCATCTTGGGGGCTGTTGAGGCTGTAGATACACACAATTATCCCCCTTGCACACCCGAGCAAAGGTTGCATTCAATTCCACACAGAAGCCCAGGTTCTGCCGTCGAGAAGCCTACCCAGCGAGACATCCATGTCTTTCCAGATGGCGGTTATTTCACGTCCTTGGAACGCATAGTGCGACGCCGACGAATCAGCTCAGAAATGGGAATGTCATCGTCTTCCGAAGAGGCTTGCGAGACGTAGCACTCGGCGTCCTCGTCGACACCATAGTCCCGCAGCGTCTCACCGTCAGTGTTTCTCCATCCTTCTACATCCTCAGAGTAATCGAGCTGGCCATGTTCGTCGGCGGAGTCGTATATGTCGACTTGGTCGAGCTCGGCGAGAGTATTCCGGTGTGCACTCCTCCTGTGGCGTTCTCGGAGCATGCGTTTGTGGTTTTCTACTGTTGCGTCGACATGTCGAAGCTCGGCAGCAAAGTCTCTGCGAGCCGCGGGCCAGAGTCGATTTGTCCTCTGCGCTTTGTCGGGATCGACAGGCGGCCACATGCCTTTCTTGCGATTGAAGCCGTTTTCCTCCCAGTCCCAGCCGCTTCCTGTCCCGTTTGCGCCGACCCTGGGGCCGGGACAAAAGGGCAGCAGCCAGAGAAAGAAATTGGATGTCCCCATGGCTTGGGACATGTTTGTGAAGAATCCGAGATCATAGGGAAACTCTACTCTTTCTGCTCTCATCTTCTTCCCGTCTGCGTCATGCAAGTCCCACCAACCCCTGCCGTCTCGTTCAAGCATTGCTTCGTGACGTTCCAGCTGCCAGCCCTCGATGGTAGTACAGTTGAACAGCCAGTTTTTTGTCGTCGTGATGAGCATAATGCCAAGCGCGAGAGATGCGACCAGGCAGATGAGCGCCGACAGAGTCAAGCCAACCAAGGCTGGCAAGGTCGGTCCAAGAAACGCCGGCAAGTGTCGTGCTTCCCACAGGGCGGAAAATCTCCGCCAGAGCAGGTTTGCAAGCATCCAGAGAGAGAGGTTGGAGAAGACCAGAAAGCGTAGAAAGTGAGGAAAGGTTGTCATGGAGACGCAATTCGTCGTCCAGGGACAGTGATGATCCATTTTGGGAATACATCGCCCACAATGCCTGCAATGATGTGCCCTTGCGGGCTTGGGCGCGGAGCATCTGTCGCACCAATTACCCTCGGCTTCGATGACAGCGTCGGAGAAGACAAATCGACCGGCATCTTCCGTCACCGTCCTGAAGTAGGTATACCAGAGGAGCAAGACCAGTGTGTTGAAGACAAAGGTTTCGCTGCGAGACGGGGGCCCAGGCTCAAGGGAAGAACATCGGAAGAGATACTGGGGGAAGTAGGCCAGAAATGCAATCAATGAACAGACGGCGGGCACGGCGAGGGCCTGGAGACCGGGTACGTCATTCAGGCCTGCCATGATCAGCAGCGACTTCTCGGCTTGAGGCTCCTTGACCCTGCTCACATGGTGCAAGAACGTTTTTGGGAGTGAGGAATGGTCTGGTGGATGAACAATCAGTCTGCTGCTATCGCCACTATCCGGCCTCACACATCTCACCAATTCGCCAATGACCACAGTGTGGCACTGTGAGCACTGTGCGGCGCGTGCCTGACTCGACAACTCCCTCCTGCCAGTCTCGCTGCTTACGTAACGCCGAAGTCACGTACCTCGGATTCGCCCCTGAATCCCTGACTCGACCGACGTGAGAGTATCCAGGTCATAATACCTTCGGCGCATTTTTGTCCAGAAACCACGGTCGTGTCGAAAGTCATGATCACCGACGCGGTTGCCAATCCTAGACGAGAGTAGATCCGCGTGCCAGTCACAAGATGGCGCGGTCACAAGTGTATCGGCTCTCAGCTTTGTGGTGGGTTGATGACCCTGTCGATGGATGGATGGCAATGGCCGGCTATCAACGTCGCAGCGGCAAGCATCAGAAATGGACTGACAGAACCGCAGCACATGGCCATCGCTGGCATACTTGCAGTATGCACTGGAGCGTCACTCTCTCATCGGTATGTGCCGGCACCATGGCAGCAACAACGTTACTTGGCAACATGTACTCAGTGCCTAGTATCTACCAGACCGACCCCGCTTGTCATCAGTATTGGTTTTATTCCTCGCTGGCTTGTTTTGTCTGTGTGTTGGCGTCCTGTCGAAAGGAATCGCCGGCGCCGATGGGCGCTTTGGTTCGCCCTCGAGACCGGAACGGCCTGGCTTGCGGGCAAGCACAGAGCCAGCCTCGCATGCCAACGATACTGTCTTGAGCCTCCCCTCGCGTCCCAAGCGCCATAGTATTCATGTGCTGATACTTTGTATCGTACTGCGACTTGAGATCCTCAGTAATGTCCATTCCCGCCCGCATTGTTCTGCTTTTGGCGTCGAGGCAAGTAAAAGTAGAAAATACACCCCTTTTTCGAGTCTTGTCCACCCTCGTCAACGCTCGTGTCCATTTCCGCTCGATTCCAACGCTGATGAGTCCAATAGTCCTGGCTTTGCCTCTTAATCGCCATTTACAATACCGCCACCTGGCGCGGCAAGTGGGACCTTCCAGCTTCCGAGGAGCTGGAGGACCTTTGGCGTAGCATTTTCGACGACTTGAGGGACTGGATGAGTGGTCCACGGGGTGAACACTGCTTGACCATTGTCGGTGCCGCTGCCGTCTCGATTGGCACGTGCGTGGCAACTTATCAGGTCATGGGTTCGACCTTTATTTGTTTCGCTTCGTTGGACAGTCGACTCCGGTTCATGCTCCTCCAGTCTCTCAGCCTTGTGTTGGACGCCGGCATCATCATCAACCTTTGGTGCGTCCTCTATTGGAGCCACGGTTTCAAGCAGAAGGTGCGCATGCTGTCCAAAGTACTCGTCATGGCATCTGCGACGGCCGCCGTTGTGTGGACGGCTAAATACTTGACCGTCGGGAACAGCAGCGCCAACGTCAAACTCGGACATCTTTACGGTATCGATGTACTTCTTGCCAGTTTCGCCTTGACAGCATTTGCTATAAGTGCCACCACTTGGGCCTGCGAAGTGACTCCCATGACATCTCTGGTATCGATCACGTCATTCATCGGAATTGCGCGCTCCGCCAGCAACGTGTTCAGCCTGGGTGATTGGATGTATCTTTCCCGCTCTGCTAGCCTCTTGCCGCTTTTTCTGATTGCTTTTGGCTTAATCACCTTTGTGCACGTCAATGACATTCGCCGTATTGTGGTATTTCGGAGGACACTGGTTGTCTTCCTCATTTTTGTTCTGCTGATTACTTGTACTATATTTACGCTCCTCCGGCCGCTCAACCACTTTGAAAAGCGACACCCGGTAAACGACTTGATCTATGAAGCTCGTACGGTCCATCAGCGCTGGCTTTTGCGGGCCGCTACCAGCAAAAGCATCGGCATCGCCGCGAAAACATACGAGCAACGGCACGGAGGCAGAGCCCCTTTTCCCAAGTTCGACGAGTGGTACCAGCTCGCGTCTGGCTCCGCAGTCATTGATGATTTTCACCAGGTGGACAAGGACCTGGAAATATTTTGGACCATGACACCCGCAGCGTTGCGCAAACGAGTGGAGCTGGTCACTTCGTATGCGGGAGTAGGGTCCATCACCGTCAAGGATGGCCAGGTCATTGCGACTGCCGTGGGCGATGACGCCAATAGGTTGGACTTTGACGAATTGGTCAACATGGTTAAAAAGTTCTCGAGACACCTGCCTGACATGTTGATACCTGTGAATCTGAACCATGGTCCCCGAGTGCTACCTTCATGGGCTGACAAGCGGCTCAACAATCGAGCATATTTGCAGTCCATGGCCAAGACAATATCCACGAGATCTGTGAACGAGTCATCCCCCGCCACCGACGCGTCGGGGTCAGACCGCTCTTCAAAGACTGGACACAATGAGAGCTGGAGTCACACAATGGCTACCGAGTTGAGGCACATGTTTGTGGAAGCTTGTCCCTCGGCGTCCCTTGTGAAAAGTCGACCTCATTTGGAAGTTGGTTCATTCTGCTCAGCTTGCGTCAAGCCTCATTCGCAAGGCCAGTTCCTGAACGAATGGACCAAATCACTTGAGACGTGTAGCCAACCAGATTTGGCCTACCTACATAACTTCTTCATGACAGATCCGATCCTGCCACCCATCCAAGAGCTCGTTCCGTTGTTCAGTTCGTTCAAGACGGAAGGCTTTTCTGATATCCTGCTCCCCCTAGTTCAGGCTCAAACACCTGGACCTGATAAAGATGAGCAGCCCTTTCTCGAACGAAAGGATGCATTATTTTGGAACACTTCGGTTGCGCCATATCCCCTTAGTGAAGAAGCACTCGGAGGAAGCCACAAAACCAGGCTTTTGCATCTCGTCAACAATCCTGGCAAAAGTGACAGGCTAACGATGGTCCTTCCAATTCACGAGTCAGAAGAGGGCTTCAAGTCGGAATCCGTGCTCGTCACCGAGGCAAATCACGATTTGCCATTCAACATTGGGGTTGAGGATGACAAATCTTGCCTGGGCGAGACTTGTGATTTCATCAAGCAGATGTACGGCAAACACATGGACGGAGAGGATCCCCTGAGTCATCGCTACGTCTTGGTCACAGACGAAGACGACGGTCCCCCCAAGTCTTTTTTGAAGATCCTCCGTTCTAGAAGCGCGCCTTTTATCTCAACGATATTCCAAACGTGGTATTCTGAGCGGCTGACTCCATGGTTGCATTTCGTGCCCATCGATATACGCTACCAGGCGCTGCACGCCACCGTCCTGTATTTTACCGGAACGGCAAACAGGGCCAAGATGCACGGGATCGACATGTATATCAAGGGACGCCCCGAAGATGCAGAATGGATCGGCCAGCAGGGGCAACGCTGGGCAGCCAGAGCGCTGCGGAAGGACGATCAGGAAATCTATCTGTTCCGGCTCCTGCTCGAATGGGGCAGGCTGATTGACGATCGACGAGATGGCATTGGCTATCGAAAGGATGCCAATGGTACGTACAAAAGCGATGAATGGAGTCGGCCGTCGTAGACTTGATCGAGCGTTGCGAATCTCCGCTGTCTTGGGGCGCACAGCGCATGCATGCCTGCTCGTACATACGTCCGAACATGTATGTATGCACCCATTCATACACGCATACATGCATACATGCATACATGCATACATACATACGTACATACACATACATATATACATGCATACATACATACATTCATACATACATACATTCATAGCAGATGGATGAACAACCCAAGAGCTTGGATGCTCTGGGCGCACCTCTGCAACGACGGCGCGTTGGGTCCGCTCAGTTTGTGGTCAAAGGTTTAAAAGCTGCATATGTTTATGCAAGCCTCAAGCCTCAACCCACAACCCTCAATCCCACGTTCCGCTCTGCGCAGCAAAAGGAAATGCCCCTCCGATCCCACCCAACCTAACCCAAAAGGTGAGACAGATGAAGGTTGGGGTGGGAAAAAAGCCGGCCGTTGATTCATCGATTCATCCAATCGAAGCGCGGTGGGTTTGGTCTCCACCTGTTGCCGCAGCAACCATGTTAGACGCTAAGCTCCCCCCATCAACAAAACGCACCACGGCCCGTCCTCGACACCACTTTTACTGCCATTATAGCTGCCACAGCGGAAGGACGCGACATGGACGTCTTCTTTTTTGACTGCCCGCCATCAACTTGACTAGCCCCCAACAGAGCACTCGTGCACGCTGCGTTGCACTTCCAGATTTCCAATCATGGACTCGCCGCCGAAGCGCATGACGAGAGCGCGGGCTGCGGCTCGAGCTGGCGTGAATACCACGAAAACCACCAAGATCGTGACGGCCGCTGCCAGAGCACGGTCCCTGTCAACCGCCACGGCGAGTACCAAGAGCACCTCGGCGAAGAGGAAAGCCCGAGATGTCGAAAAGAACGACCTTGATGAAGAATCGGCCGGCATCAGTACCAGAAGAGCTGTTCGAGCTCGCCCAGGCAATCGCGACGAGACCGCCATCTGCGGCACAACTTCAGTAGGATCAGTATCTCGAGAATCTCGATCCAGGGCCACCGGGAGAACCAAAGTCGCAGTACCCGAAGATGGCCATGCATTGGCCGTGACTCGGACCCGTAGTCGTGTCGGAAACGCTGCCAGCCAGGACGGAACGAACCCGACGCGTGCCGTCCCCAAGACAGACAACAAGACTACCCAGACCCGTGCTGTTGACAGCACCGTCTCCAAAGCCGCTCTGGACGACTCGAAATCGGTCCCGAGAAAGACTGTCAGGATTCAACGGCCAGGGAAGGAGAATGCGAGCGTGGGGTCCAAGGCTGAGGAGACATCAACCGAGAATGCAAGGCGGGGACTTCGCGGACGGCCTACTCGCCGAGCAACGAGACCTGTGCCGGCAGATCATTCATCCGAAAAGAAGCGGCAGAGACCACTAAGCCCTAGAAAGGTCACACAAATGCCTGTGTCTCGAGACAGGGAAAGCTCGGATGACGAGCTTTCGGGCGGCGATGGCCTGAGAATGACAGCCAAGAGCCCCAAGAGAATTTCAATGAGTGGGTTGTCCAAGGAGCAGACGGCCGAAGACACGTGTGCCGATCATGAAGACGACGGACATGGAGACGCAGCTAAGCTTACAGCAGGTCCTGGTCCAGCAGCTCTCGCGTCCTCGCCTAGACGGGCGCCTCCATCACCACCTAGAGAAACACTCAAGTCTCCCGCAAAGAGGGTTGGTGGTCTGCAGCTGCCCGGATTGAATTTGCAGAGCAGAATCCTCTCCATTGCTGAACAGGACACCCACATCTTACCCGATCACTGCAACGCTCTCCTCCAATCTCCGGCCAAAAGGCCTCCTTCTCCGATCAAAGGCCTCAACAACTTCCCAACGGAGACTTTCGGAAGCACATCGCAAGAGCAGACTTCGACCAAACGTTGCTCCCTGCTCCAGTCTCCCGCTAAACGAGCCATGCCTGGAGCGTTGTCGCTTGTGCAGCATGCCGCAGGAACCAGCGCTCCCTTGCCAGAGTCGCCAGAGTTGCAGCCAATCATGGAAGCAGGTCTGCCTGTTTCCTCGTCGGGGCGGCCGTCCGACCTTCTCCTGGCCGAGGAGCTTGACGGCTCGATGCAAAATTCGACGGCTGACAGCCCTTTTGACGCGCCGATGGAAGGTCTCTGTTTCTCGAAGAGGATGCTGGCCATGCCTCCGGGCCAAACGGACTCGGCTTCCGTTGAAAAGGCCGCAAATGAGTTCAGTGAAGGCACCGAATCCATTTGGACAAGAAACACAATGTCAGCTGGGACCGACGATTGCGGAGCGCCGGAAGCTACCTCGGGAGAGGGCAGGTCAACATGTCAAGATGAAGCCCATCTGCCACCAGCAGGTATGGCTCAGGAGGCTGACCATGATGAGTTCATGAACCTGCAAGACATCATGACCGAAATGGAGGAGACGGGAGAAGTTTTGGCACTCGCCAACAAGTCTGACGCAGCAAGCGATGAGTTGCAGCACGCGTCAAACTTGGAAACACAAGATGACGTTGTGGACTCGAGGTGCGATTCAAAGTCGCTTATTGAGTCGGAAGACGAAGTCTCCAAAGGGGACACAATGTCAGTAATGCATGAAAAGAAGGGTCCACGGACCAGTCATTCGAGTGACGCCATCTCTGCCACGCAGAGGCGCTCAAGAAGGTCTACCATGGGCCTCCAAATATCCGCCGAACAATGCGGCTCTTGGTCTGCCACGACTCCTGTTCAATTGGAGACATCACCCACGTCTGGTGTCGTCAAGGATTTCAACAGCACATTTCCCAAGGACGATTCTCACACCCCTCGGAAGGCTTTCGGGATGAGCAATTCTCCGATCAGGAGCACGTTCTTCGAAGACGAAATCATGGTCCATACGGACTTCACTTTGTCAAACGAACAGAGCATGTTCCGGCCTGGAGACTGTGAAGCCGATGAAATGGAGGACCTGGCTATGCTTGATGAAGAAATTGACGTGGCCCTGGCCCAAGAGGCAAAGGCCATGCCTGGGATGGCTCGGCAAGAATCCGAGGAAGCGGCCGACGATGGTGTCTGCGAGGAAACTCTTTCGGAAGCCAGCCAAGAATATGCGGATGAGAATGAATTGCCGGTGGACCCTACGCTTGCCAGCAACACGATGCCTCAGATGGTTACTCCTGCTCGGCCCCTGCCGCGAACAGCTTTCTTCACGACGACAAAGGTGCCCTTGAAGCCGGCAGACGACTCGGAGCCCAGCCCGAGCCCGCTGAAGAAGAGAAGTTTCAGTGCTGGCCGCGCTTCCTACAGAAATGCAGGCAACCTGAACCTGCCCCGGAGCGCCACAGTCATGTCGTACTCGCCGACCAGAAGCAGAGACAACAGGAGGTCCTGCGTGCGTGCCGGAGACGACACGTTGGCCACGCCGACCAAGGGCGACGAGCAGTCCGGGGTGAGCACCACGCCTGGACGTCAACTCGGGCGAGATGTTGACGCCGCGCTCCTGCGTGGCTGCGTCGTCCTGGTAGATGTGCACACGACCGAAGGAGCGGATGCCAGTGGTATTTTCGTCGAGCTTCTGACGCAGATGGGCGCCAAGTGCGTCAAGACATGGCATTGGAACCCCAGCGCTTCGGGCAACGGGGACGGCTCGTCAAACAAGGTTGGCATCACGCACGTAGTGTTCAAGGACGGCGGCAAACGGACCATGGAGAAAGTACGCGAGGCCGGCGGAGTTGTGCACTGTGTTGGCGTGAGCTGGGTTCTCGAGTGAGTTGCATCGCGCCTCCCGCGTCGTGAAGGGCCATGACTGACATGTTTGGGAATAGCTGCGAGCGCGAGAATCAGTGGCTCGACGAAGCTCCGTACTATCTGGACACGTCGGTCGTCCCACGCGGAGGCGCCAGACGCCGCAAAAGCATGGAGCCCAAGGCCATTGCGAACCTCAACGGGACCATCGTGTCCGGCAACAAGGGCTTGGAACCGCCCAGCACACCGAAAAACCGAAGAGAGAGCACATTGTGGATGCACACGCCCCCCGAACAAGGCGACGACTACGACGAGGAGGACTTGGAGTGGTCGTGTGCGTTGCTGACGCCGGTGCCCAAGACTCCCGCTCCGGAAGCCGTCGCGAGATACGCCTCCGAACTGGCCGTCACGCCGTCGTCGGAGGGGGATCCGGATGAGCAGTCGCCGACCAAACAGAGCCTGCTGACGCGGACCTGTCCCCCGAAGGAAGGGAGATACCAGGACCTGGGACACGGGATCCTGAGCCGGGACAAGGATGAGCAGGTTGTCGTGCGGTTGATGGCGGCTCGACGGAAGAGCCTTCAGTTTGCGCCCAAGGTGGGGAGTCCACTGGCCAGGACGTGGAACTGAGGCATTCGCGTGTCGGTGGCGTGCGTAATTCCCTTTTGGTTTCCCAAGGAAAAGGTGTACCTAGCCATGGTGTCTCGTTGAGGGGTTGTGCGTTGAGGATACCAAAAGTAAGGCTCCATTGATGTCATTGTATTTTTTTTATTTTTTTCTGTCTCTCCCCCCCTTTTTTCGAGACTCAGAGCTTGGCGTTGAGGGAGGTAGTTGTCTGTAAATTGCATGTTGATCTGGTCCGTTGCACTCCGCTTTGGCATGGAGGCTGGTGAAGGGATGGTGTCGTGCAGTTTTATGTTTTTGATCATGGTGCGCTGGATTATTGTGGTGAGGTGTTGAAGTGCCCATGTGCACTCGTTTTATATTCATGTGGATGATAGTGAGATATCTGGACCCGGGACTCATTTATTTGATGACACCAAAGATATCTAAACCCGGGACTCATATATTTGGATAATAAAAGACATCGAAACCCCGCAACCCTCTCCATGATCCGCGAGCCCCAATCAAGCCATCCCCGCAGCAAGCATCCCTCACGCCCTCACCCACGCCCTCATCGCCCCAACCGCATCCCCATCATGCGCCCGCAGAAGCTCCGTGGCCCTCCCCCTCGACACCTCCAGCTCGCCCACCAGCAGCGCAACATCCGCCTCATCCACCTTGACGTTCTTGGCCTGCGCCTTGGCCGGCCCAGACCTGGCACCCAGGCTCCTCATCGCCAGGGTAACAGCCTCGCGGTCGACCTCGCCCGTCGTCTCGTCGAGCCCGGCCGCGTCAAGCGAGGCGAGCGCGCTGGCGGCCTTGCGATCCTCGGCCGACTTGGCCGTCGGGTGCTGCTCGTCGTCCTCGTGGGCCGTGGACATTTTTTTTTTCTCTTTGGCCTTTTTGAACGACGAGGTTTTGGTGGCCGGTGGGGGCTGTCGGAGCTGGGTGGCGAGGTGTTTTTTTTTTTTTTTTTTCTTTGGCACGACTTTTTGTTTCAC
>SRPV01000221.1:0-27854 GCA_018360135.1 Claviceps sorghi | reverse complement strand
GTATGTTTTTTTTTTTTTTTTTTTTTTTTTCTTTGCCACTTTCTCCTTTCCCCCCACCACGTGCATATGTGTGTCTGCATGTGTGCTTTGCTCTTCCCTCACCCCGGCTAACCGCAACAGCACGCACCGCAGCCTCGACGAAAAGACGGGCCTCATCACCTTTATCAGCGTGGGGAGGAAGGAGGACCCTACCAAGAAGGACTTGAGCCTGCAGCTGTACCTGGCGCCGGAGCTGTATGCGAGCCCGCGGGACTGGTAAGGGGTAGGTGAGGGGGGTTTGTAGCTAGTTGTGTATGAATGTAGGGATGTTGGCTTTTTTCTTTCCTTCTTTTTTTCTGTGTTTTTTTTTAAAAAAAAAAAAAAGAAAAAAAAACATTTGTCCCTTTATTCCAAAAGAAACAGGATGGGACGAGGAAAGAAAAAACCATGGATAGCGTGATTCGAGAGGCAAATTGGAACCAGACCAAGCAGACAGATAGCGCAATGCGGCAGAAAGACAACATGTCACAATGGCAATGTTTGCTCCTCGTCGTGCTGCTGGGCTCGTGTTGAGCGGCAAACTGAAGAGCTGGAAAGGAGCCACGGTCAAGAGGCGGTCATCGAGCACCACGTGGACAGTCTCCCGGGGGGATGTAGCATCGAGACGGCCGTGGTACGACGGGCGATATGCCTCGTTCTTGCGCGGGAAAATGGAAAGACCCCGGTGGTGCTTGGTACGTGGTCGAGCATGTGAAAGTGAATGCCACCTCCGTGTCGCGTTCCCGAGAGCAAGGCTCGTTCCGACGACCTTGTCGTGTCCCGTGTATGTGCAGTACATGCCCCTGCTTGGTCTTGCGGTGCGAGAGCAGAAAAACGCGAGGCAATGACATGTCCATCATAGCGCCACGCATAGGTAGAGAGTCCTGGATTGGATGCAGTAAATCACGTTCGAGAAACGGTTCCGTCCATTCCGTGGCGTAAGCGTCCCATCCAGAATCCTCCAGGTTGTGCCGTACGACTATGTACAACTACGTGTTTCCGCAGATTGCTCCCAACGAGGTCGACCAGTCCGCCGGTCTTACGTGATCATGATGCCGCCACACCCACACTTCGTATTTCGCAAACCCCCTCCCCGGCGGGAATCCCTCTCCGAACCTCGATTTCGCCCAAGCTGAAATCTCGGCAACGACGGGCTGATCCGGCGGCAGCCGGGCCATCTACGGCGTCACGCACGAGGAGAAAAGGACTTCAGCCAAAGTGAACAAGGTGATCGATCACTAGGTCTCATAGCTTGGGATGTAAGGAGCTTGGTTCGACGATCTGACTAGCCCTGTCCCTGCGAGGGCGCCTGTCTAACCGCGTCAGCCATGTCATGTGACACCACGAGAGTAAGCCAAGCCATCTTGAGCAATTACGCAACGTAGTGGGAAAAAGAAGCATGACAGAGAAGAGACCAGGCTACGGGACCCCACGTGACCCCACGTGGGTATAAAGGTAACTAAATATAAGGTTTACGCTCTCTTGTACTGCTTCCATTCCGGGGATTCCGGCAGGTAAAGCCCGCATCCATCTTGACCTTTGTTCCACTGCAAATAAGACAGAAATTAGAAAAAAATATTATTATTTGAAAGAAGAAAGGGAAAGAGAAGGATATATATAAAGAAATCATAAAAAAAAAGAAGGGAAAAAAAGAAAAGAAAAGAAAAGAAAAGAAAAAGAAAGGAAAGGAAAAGGGAAAAAAGAAGAAGAAAAAGAAAAGTTTTCCCTCCTTCACCTCCTCGCATAGACGAATAGACCAAACGCGCAAGCAACAATGGGGAATCCCCTCGAGGCCCAAGGAATATGGACTCTAAGCCAATTGCTCTACCAGCGTGCCATCGATGAGAACCAAACCCCGCTGCTGGCGTTCCCCAGATCAAAGAATGCAGCCACCGACTTTGAACTAGTCTCCGGCCGAACCTTGTATCGCTTCGTCAACGAGGCTGCGAAAAGCCTGGCGAGCAAGGGATTGGCCTCAGTGGTGCGTCGTTGCCCCCCCCCCCCCCCCCCCCCTTCCTCCCTCCTTTGCTTGCTCCCCCGTCGCTGGTTCGGGATGGATATCTTTGTCCCCCGGTCGTTGTTGCGGGTAAAAGACTGAGGCGATTCAAACTGATTCGAGAAACACGATATATATGTACGTGTATGCACATATATTAGGATCCTGATGAGCAGGTGGTAGTCGGGGTTTGCGCCCCGACCGATCTGGACTACCTTGTCACGATATTCGCTCTCGTCCAACTCGGGTACATCCCGATGCAAATATCGCCTCGCCTCGCCCCGGACGCCATGGTGAAGCTGTTGAAGACGGTACAGAATCCCGGGCAAAGACTCGTCTTGCTGTGCGGCTCGGGATTGGCGGCGGAAAAGATGCAGGTCCTGCGGCAGGATCTGGAGGTGTACCCTCTGGCAACGAGGGGAGAGTACCATCAAGGCGCAGACACCGACGAGGTACATGCTCCGACCAACACGGCGAACCATGCCAGCAGCTACGATCGCCCGTGCATCATCCTGCACAGCTCAGGCTCGACCGGCCTCCCCAAGCCCATCGACTACAGCCACCGGAAGCTGTTGAACGCGGCGACCTACGCACCCGACGCGACGGCCTTTGTCACGTTGCCCTTTTCCCACTCGCTGGGCATGATGTCCTACATGCAGGCCCTTGCCGCGGGCAGGACCATGTTCGCCATGAGCGGCCACG
Organism: Claviceps sorghi; assembly: GCA_018360135.1. Taxonomy (NCBI): domain Eukaryota; kingdom Fungi; phylum Ascomycota; class Sordariomycetes; order Hypocreales; family Clavicipitaceae; genus Claviceps; species Claviceps sorghi. Next base: position 25,138 of record SRPV01000221.1, on the reverse strand, counting down.
TGCCCCAGACTCATGCTACCGTCACCGCCGCGCTCGCGGAGGCGAGGCCGGATATCGTGTGGACGGTCCCCTATGTGTTGAAGCTGCTGGCCGAGCAGCCCGAGGGGATCGAGGCTCTGCGGAAATGTCGTTTTGTGAGCAGCGGAGGCAGCAGGCTTCCCGATGAGCTGGGCGATTTGTTGACCAGGCACGGCGTCCACGTTGCGTCGCAGTTTGGGTCGTAGGTTTTTGTTTTTTTACCTCTCTCTTTTGTTCTCCTTCTCCTTCTTCCTTTTCAAAGTCAACAAAATCCCTCATCATCTCCCATCTAACCCCAAGACGCTCCAGAACAGAAACAGGCTCCCTCATGAGCTCGGCGTACAGACCGCGAGAGGACAAGGCGTGGAACTACCTCAGGCCGCCCCCCCACGTCGTCCCCTACATACGCTTCGAGCCCGTCGGCCAAGGCCAGTACGAATGTGTCGTTCTCGACGGCCACAAGGGAAAGACCATGTCCAACTCGGATCGGCCCCTGCCCAACTCGTGGCGCACAGGCGACCTGTTCGAGCCGCATCCCCTCCTGCCCAACGCGTGGAAGTTCATCTCCCGGATGGACGACCGCATCGCCCTCATCAACGGCGAGAAGATCCTGACGCTCCCCTTTGAGAGCCGCGTGAGGGCGCATCCCCAGGTCCGGGAGGCCGTCATGTTTGGCGTCGACCGGGAGGGGCCCGGCTTGCTGCTGTTCAGGGCGGCGGACGCGCCGCCCTCGGATCGGGGGAGACTGAGCGACGACGAGTTTCTCGACCTGGTCTGGCCTGCCGTGGCGGATGCCAACAGCCAAGCAGAGTCCTTCGCGCAGGTGATGCGGGAGATGGTCGTTGTCGTGCCGGAGACGCGCGAATGCCCCATGACGGACAAGAATTCCGTCAAGAGGGCGCAGGTCTATCGCGAGTTTGCCGACGAGATTGCCGCAGCGTATCAGGCACTTGAACACAACAAGGTGCAATGTCTGCGGCTTTCTGAGTCGGAACTCGAGGAATGGATCGTCGATGCGGTCCGGCGCCAGGGAATCGCGATCCCGAATGCTGCCGCCGACTTCTTTTCCGCCGGCATGGACAGCCTCCAGGCCACTCGTCTTCGCGCGCAGATTCTGCGCAACATCCATCTTGGCGGTCATGAGGACCAGTGCTCGGCCATGGTTGCCTTTGAGTGCGGTAATGCCCAGAATCTGGCTGGGAGGCTGCATGCGATCCGCACTGGAAATGGCCAAAGCGAGCAGTCTGGCAAGAGTAGGCTTGCCACCCACACCCTCGACATGAAAAGGTTGGTTGATAAATACTCCGACTTTTCTTCGTCCAACGCTGGGAAACCCATACCCTCGTCGGGTAAGCAGGTCGTGGTGAGTCTTGTCTATCAATTCCAGAAGAGCACGCAATGCCACGCTGAAGCAGCAAACTAACTCAATATCTTTCTTTCTTTCTTTTTCCTTTTTTCTTTTCCCTTTTATGCCTCTCTCCCAGGTTTTGACTGGCGCCACAGGCTTTCTTGGATCTCACATCCTAGCGGCGTTGTTGGCCACGAAGAGAGTAGACAAGATCTACGCCTTGATTCGCCCACATCGTGGGCAAACCCGTCCCACGGCCGCCTCGTCTCAGCTCGCTGCTGCTCTGAAAGACAAGGGATTCGCGGATCTAGCATTAGACAAGGTCATCTGCGTCCATCACGACCTGGCCAGGCCGGACAACCTCGGCATTGAACCGCCCCATCTCTACGAAGCTCTGAAAGGAGAAGTCACTCACATCATCCACTGCGCCTGGGCCGTCAACTTTACCATATCCCTCGCCGCGTTCGAGACGCAGATTGCCGGCCTGCACAATCTGCTGTCCCTGTGTACGCGGTCCAAGCATCGTGTATGCCTTCAGTTCTGCTCCTCGATCGGAGTCGCCCAGGCCACTCGGGGCCCTGCCGTAGTCCCGTCCGACGCCATGCCATGCCTCGAATCGAGCGGCGAGCTCGGCTACGCACAGTCAAAGCTCGTCGGGGAGCGCATCGTCGAGTCGGCCGTGAAGAATCACGGGCTTTCCGCCATGGTTTTGCGCATAGGTCAGATCGTCCCCGGGCGACGTCGGGGCACAAAGCTCTGGAATCCCAGCGAGGCAATACCACTGATGATTCGGGCTGCGATGCAGAAGGACGGCTCGGTCGGATCTCTGCCCATTCTGTGCCCGGGACGAGATGTCTGTGATTGGATCGAGGCCGACACCCTGGCCGATGCCGTGGTGCAGCTCGCTGGTTTGGACGCCCCGGGGACGGATTTCGGGCGCAACGTGTTTTATAATCTCGTCAATCCCCGTGTCTTTTCCTGGGGGAGAGACCTCTTGCCCGCCTTGCGCCAGATGGGGCTGGACTTCTCCACGCTCCCCTGGGAAGAATGGCTCGATCGTCTGGCGAACAGTAGCGACGATTTGTCCCTCAACCCTAGCAAGAAACTATTGGACTTTTGGACGAGACAGCCGCAGCGCGAGGAGACTCTGCGGTTTGACACAACTGCATCCGAGGCAGCCAGTTCGGCCTTGCGGCAGACACTGCGCGTCCTGGATGGAGGCTTCATGGGCCAAATCGTGGAGGCCTGGAGGCAGGCTTCCTGAAGGCTTCCTGAGCCTCGAGATCTGAAAAAAGAATGGGCGTTCTGCTTCCTCTTTTCAGTGGTTTGCCAGTCGCTGCCCTTACATAGAATTGAAGACATTATTGGATTCCTGCCTATATTTGTCTCCGTTGCGTCGACTTCTCATCTTTCGCAAATGCCGCCACTTCAAGGCTTTTTCTACTTGTGCTGGCGAAGCTAATCCAATGGTAGTCTGCCTGTGTCTTTGCTCGTGTTTTTCATCGTGAGAATTGCGCCGTACAATACGTGAATGCTTGGAGGAAGTCCTTTGGCATGTCAATCGTTATGCAGCCCAGGGTACCGGGAAAAAACTCACATGACATGGAATTTACCATCGCCGTCGCCGCTTGGAGGAAATTGCATGTGCATACTTCACGCGTCACGTTTGACAAGTCGGACTGGATTTGCCCGACGACAAAAGTGCCAGTCGGAATTATCCGACTACAGGGTAGTCGACGAATAATTTTGCCAAGCCCGCGTCCAGACTTGGCACGAACAAAACGAAACCCCCACTCCTCCGTCTCACACCTTCGTTCACCAAACCACCAGCTAGCTCTCACCACGCACCGCCCCGCCCACCAACCCAACAATCACAAACAGAAAAGCTCAAAAAGACTTCGACACCAGACTCACGCTCCATCCGTCGATCCGCTTCGCCGGAAAAGCACCGCCCGCCATGGCCAGCAAGGTCGACCGCATCGTTGCCCGCCTGCAAGAAAAAATCACCCAGGGCGACTACTACGAAGCACAGCAACAGACCCGCGTCGCCGCCACGCGATACATCAAGACCAAGAACTGGGATGCCGCCATCGACATCCTCTCCAGCGTGGCGCAGTCGTTACTCCGGGCCGGTCAGGGCGGTAGCGGCGGCGACCTGTGCATCATGATGGTGGATGTGTACAAGCAGGCGGGGCTGAAGCCCGAGGCTGCGGCCAAGGGGAGGATATTGACGTGTTTGCGGTTGTTTGATGCGGAGGAGCCGACGCGGAAGAAGTTTGTTGGGGAGGCCATTGGGTGAGTCGACTAAAAAAAAAAAGGAAAAAGAAGAAGAGAAGAGAAGAGAAAAAAAGAAAAGCAAAAGAAAAGGAAAGCAAAGAACAGAAATAAAAAGGGAAGGGAAGGGGGGGGGGGGGGGGGGGGGGGGAGGGAAAGAGTTCGAGAAAAAATACAGAAAAGCTAACATGACGTGCCAATACTTAGATGGTCCGCCAAATTCGGCGACTACCCAGCCGGAGATCCAGAGCTGCACCACGTCGCGGGATCATTATACGCCGATGAACACGACACGTACGAGGCGGAGAGGCACTTGTTTCTTGGCACGAAAGATTCACCAGAGTGTCTATTCAAGATGGAGTATGCTTGGTACAAAGAAGGCGAGGCCCATCTCGCGCCGCACTTTGCCGGCCGAGCCGTCCTCCCGTACCTGCTCGTCGGCAACGTCCGCGCCGCCAATACCTGCTACCGCCTCTTCACCAGTGCCCTGAGCGACGACAACCCCGGTCTCGGCGTGCAAGATGTGTCCAGCGCGAGCTCCGATATCCGCGTGTTCCCGAGCCTACCGCTGCTCAACTTCCTGGGTCTTCTTCTGCTGGCGATCCAGCGGGCAGCACCAGAGGTGTACAAGGGTCTCGTGTCCAAGTATGCGACGCAGATCATCGAGGCAGACGGCTGGACGGAACCTTTGGAGATGATTGCCGAGATGTATTTTGGTATTGCGAGGCCACGACAAAGCAACCCGCTGATGGATATGATGAGTGGCCTATTTGGTGGTGGTGGTGGTGGTGCAGCAGCTCAGCAGCCACGGAGACCAGCTATCCGGGGCGCGGAAGGCCCTATTGCAGAAGGTCTGGATTAGACATGTTGGAGGAAGTGATTTTTCCAATTTTCTTCTTTTTTTTAAGAAAAAAAAAGCAGAAAAAAAAAGAGCGGGGGTATATCAATTGATGGGTTCATGACGTGTCATCATAGACAAGCTGCCATGGGGTTGTGTTGTGAAAATAAGAGCCACAGTCTGCAGTAGCGCCGTCGTGACAAGTCGCTAGAGGTGACACGCCAAGATGATGCAGAACGCGGTGACAAGATGCGTCCATCAGCGAAGCTGATCCTCGGGCTCAAACATCCAATTGTCTTCGGCCAGAGCCGTGACTTTGGCGCGCAGGCTCGCCCTAACGGCCTCAAGAAGCTCTATCCGAGAAAGCAAGGGAGAAACAAGAAAAAGTCAGCAAACGCCCCGTTTTCTTCTTCTGCTTCTTCTTCCTCTTCTTCTTCTTTTCTTTAAAAAAAAAAAAAAAAAAAAAAAATCCCATCAGCCTGTGTGCCTCGGACCCTACCTTGGGGTTGATTCGCCATGGAGCTGTGATTAATGCTATGGTGCTTGACAGCCTCGGCCAGCCTCTGTCTCTCCTCTACAAACCGCATTAACAAACTCGTTTGTTTTCCATAAAAGGGACGCGTAGGAAAGTAGAGCAAGGGGAAAAGAAGAAAAAGAAAAGGAACAGAAAAGGAAAAACCAAGAAAGACACACGTCCGACGTACTCTCCATCTCATGCTTATCCTCGACCTGCTCATCCGTCTCCTCAAAGACGGGCGTCGGCGGATCCCCGAGCTCAATCTCGCCTTGCTGGTTGCGCACCACAATCTCGGACGAGTCAGCGAGGACTTGGACGTCGAGGCGCACCGTCTCCGAGGAGTGGGAGGAGCTGGCTGTCGGTCGGCGCGTCAGCTGGCTGCGGAAGAGGTTGGGACGGCCAGTCGGTGGTGCGGCGGCGGCGGCGATCCGGGGGCGCGAGACGGCGTGGTGGGTAGCTTGGTTTCTGGGGATCATGCTGGATGCCGTTGGAGGGCGTATGGGGATGTTTTCCGCTGATGGTTCGAGGGGGGAGGTGCGCGGGGGGCGCGACGAGGAGGGCGTGACGGGAGATGCCCATGCGTGAGGCTGCCGCTCCGGAACATGTCGGCGTGTGGCGATGTTTTGATGTTGATGCGCCCGAGCAAGGATGGCGGCTGCCGTCTGTGGAGCAATGAGAGAGCTCCCCGGGGCATGCAGTCGGCTTCGGTGCTCAGTGCAGTGGAGTGCTGGGTTGGGGGCGCTGTGCCCCGCTGGGGCATCGAGGGGTTGACACTGGAGACCGTGCTAGAACAGCTGGAACAGCTGGAACAGTCTGGCGGGTCGTTGTTGATTGGGCGGTCAAATGCCGTGCTGCGGTCTGGTGCGGTCTGGTGCCGTCAGGTTCCTCGGCGACGGCAAAAGGCATGGCAACGCGGATGAACACCAGACACTCTGCTCTGCATCCTCAAATTCACAGCGACGCAACTCGACTACTCGTTCGTCTTGCCACCATTGGAGACCATGGCGTTGCTAGTCATGGCAGAGTCACCTTGCCCTAAAAGAACAGCATGCACCCCCAGCTGCCAGCTGGTGCTTCAGCTTGGATCCCGTTTGATCCGACACTACTGTCATTCAAGAATAGGAGGTCGCGATACTATACCCCGCCATAATTTGAAGGCAAAAGAAAAAGAAAAAGAAAAAGAAAAAAGAAAGAAAGAAAGAAGCCATCGCTCGCGTAATGAACACACATCCCTTCCGCCCCAGCCGCAGCCACACGAGCTTTCTGTCAACGTCTGTCCCGACTCCCCAGCAACCATGTCCTTGCTCTGACGCAAGAGTCCGCCCCCTGCGTAGTGAATCAGATCGAGAGGTTGTAAGAATACTCATCCTCCATGTTCTGGCTGACCCAAAGCACAACAGAGCTGCCAGAGAGGTTAGCATAAGCTCATTTTCAAAGGGAGGATTGGGGAAGCGAACAGGCAAAGCAGGGGAGAGGACAAAAAAACAAAAACAAAAGAAAACACTTGCCTGAGGCCCACGAGAGCGTTGCTCACGAGATTCTCGATGCCCATGTTCATCGCCGGCATGGCCACGCCAGGCACCGCGAATTTGAGCACAAAGACCGTCACACCGCCCGCCATGCCGCCAGCAAGAGCGGCGAATCCCAAAAACAAGACCACCCGAGCTTTCCAGGCGACACCGGATCCGCTATAGCTGAACGAGTCGGCGCTGAGGCGCTGCTTTTCCACCGAGTTGATAATGAGCATCCCCAAGCTGGAAAATAGGATGGGGAGCCAGTCGACGAATTTGACATGGACGTTGGAACCGTTCTTGGGGGACTTGGACCAGACCGCGGAATCGAGCATGACGTAGAAGGCGATGGAAAACTGCACAAAAGTCCACGGGGTTAGCGTATTCGAGCAGGTCGGCAATGGACATGATGATACAACATCAACGTCCAGGCCAAGTGCGCGCAGAGTGCAGACATACCAGCGCCCCCGAGGCGTAGATTCCGGCATTGCGAGCCCAGACGCTGTTGAGCCACTCGGGCTTGCGGAACTTCCACAGCCGATCCTCCTCCATATTGTCTGTCCGAGATGGGGGGCCGACCCGGGTATGGATGTATGTATCAATGCTTCGGCACAGGGTCTGCGACTGATCGACTTCTGGGCGGCGGGAGGGGCGACAGCTGGAGCTGGAGCTGGAGCTTGCCGAGTTGAGGCAGATGGGATCGTCCGAGGCTGCAGCTCCGTCGTGTCCGACGGATGACGAAGCTCCGCATGCCCGCGCGCCGCGGCTGCGTCTCGTTGGACATGGAGAAATCTCGGGTATCCCGTCACGTGCGGCCAGGGTCAGAGAGCGGCATACTGCAGGGTCTTTTCTCGCACCGCGGGCCCAGTTGCGCCGCAATCGCGCCATCTGCGTATGTAAGTACCAACTTAGGTAATAAGAATTGTGCTTATGTAATTAAGTACCTAGGTATCTAGGTAAGTACCTAAGGTACTTAGGTACCAAGTAGTACCTCAAGTACCTCGAGTAAGTACAGTACTAAGGTAAGTAGGTATCTTAGGTGCCTAGGTACTTACCTTAGTACCTTACCTAGCATACTTAAGTAGGTACCTATAATAGACAGGTCCTTCTGATGGGACGGTCCTCTTAGGCTAGTGGTCTATTGCGATGGATGTCTTCCTGCCACAAGAAAACGAAAGGGAGAAAGGAGACTAACGCTTCAAGCTTGCTGCCACTCTCAACAACGTTTCCTTCCCTTGTTGGCCTGACGAACAGGTGCCTGCAGGTGGCTGCGCAACTGCCAGCTGCAAAGTGGGGCCCCGTTGGACATGGGGAGAAAGGGAGAAGACGGCTGGGAGGAAACGGCCCAACAAGTCACCAGTCGTCGTGACAAACAAAACAAGGGCAGGGTCTGCTCCAGGCGTTCCTGCCTGCCCGTTCGCCTGTCTGCTGTTGTGTCCGCCGCCTCCCTGCTGCCAAGCCTGCTGCCAAGCCTGCTGCCCTCCCGGCGCACGTTGATCCGCATGCGCCACCCATTGATGGCTGTTGGCCGGTCTCGTCTGGTCTGGTCTGGTCTGGTCTGGCCCAGTACGCTGTCGTAAGTAATTCCGAAACGGTTTGCACCAAGATTTCATGGCAACATGTTTGGAATGACCTCGACCTTCTGTACTCTGTCTCGTCTGGCCAGTGGTGGCAGCCAGACGGCCAGACGGCCAGACGGCCAGACGGCCAGACTAGAGTCTTATTCATCACGTAAGAACAAGTACACATTAGACACGAGAGACCAGATCTCATACACATCCTTCAACCTCGTACATGCCGTACACATGCCACATCTCGGCTTTGTTTCCTGCTGCCCGCGTCTCGCCTCCCTTCTCCCTTGGTCTTTGTACCCGCTTCTCCCGTTGCTTGTTGGCGCGATTCCCGTCCGTGCGTCCATTACAACCATCAAAAAGGGTGACCAGAGTCCGCAAAAACGTCAGCTCGAAAAACCCCCTTCTGTGGCAAACAAACGTTTGACGTCGAGTCGTCGAGTCATCAAGCTCGTCGACACATCGTCTGCCGGAACGTCTTCCCCATCATCCTCGCGCCGAGGGCTCGTCCACTCCTTGTCGGCGCTCTTGGCCCTCCTGTCGCCCATAGATATACAATCAGCTCTTGGCCAACAGAAGCGACGACCACAATGTCCGTCACCAACGGGCCTCCAACAAAAGCCGACGGCGGCTTGACCGGCTTCCCTACCCTGACGGGCGCCCATGCGACTCCCACCTACCCTGCGGCGGGCGTACCACCGACCAAGAATGCTCCGTTCATGCAGCAATCCAGTCTCCCCGACGGCACCGTCTTCATCGTCGTGGGCGCGATTCTGGGCGCCCTGGGCTTGGCCCTCCTCCTCTGGCGCAGCTTTGCCAGTCTCATGCTTCACCGATCTGTCGAGCGTGCTGCCCTGGCCCAGCACGCCGGCGACGACAAAACGAGCTTCCCGGCCCCGCCGCCTCCGTTTTATAAATACTCGGATCAAGCGTCCATGATGTCCTCGGGCGGCCCTGGCGCGGCTGCGTCGGCTGCGTCTGCCGGCCGCGGCGTGCGCAGGACGAACCGCGGCCCGGTTCCGTCGGCAACACCAAGCCAGTCCAACCTGTTCTTCTCTCCCACGGCTGGCGCCGGCGCTGCCCCGAACCGTGCCTCGTCCTTCCTTCCTGCAGGATTCTACGCCGCGGGCACCGGCTCCCCCGGCGGCGCCAACCAGACCAACTCGATCGGCCTATCCAATCTTCGATCTGACCCGCATGGCCAGTATGCCAACCTATATCGGCAACCCATGGATATAACTCCTCCCGGGTCTCCACCAGCTGCGGCCGCCCGGCATGAGCCAAGCACGAGTTCGCTCAACCTCAATGTCACCCCGACTCAGCGTCCCCCGAGCGCCTTCCTCGACGATCTTTTGATGGACGATGCCAGCCCGCTGCCAACACCCCAAATGCCGCCCTCGTCAGGTCTGCGACGCTCCGGCAGTCCAGCCAATCGCTTTTAATGTACGATGCGAATTCGGCAAGGGCTACGGATGTGAAAAGGCCATACTGTTTCTCTCTCTCTCTCTCTTTTTTTTTTTTTTTTTTTTTTTTTTTTTTTTTTTTTTTTTTTTTTTTTTTTGTTTTCTTCTTTTTTTTTGCTCTCCCTCTTTGTCTCTTATTCTGCCCTCTTTCAGGCGTTTGTTGGATAGGTTGCACGCTCCTTCTTTCTTTTCCACCTGCTTCCAGTCCTCTTCCCCTCAGGCACTCTCAATTCAGAAATCAGAAAAGCCACCACAAGTAGATCCGCCGGGAAAGAAGGCGTTGTCGGTTGGAATTCCTGGCATATCACGAGAGGCAACGCGGCACGTAACATCCATAGAGGCTTGGTCATGGAATGCCGCGGCATACCCAGGATGGGTCTGCCCCGAGAACCCTTGACCGGCCGAGACGGCAAGCAATGCACCAGACGCCCCCGTCCACTCCAGAGCGCGTCGTCCACGAACCCAGCATCCTACACGAGCCGCGTCTTGTGCTCCGTCTCCCCACCCCGAGGTCGGCCCGCGGAATCAACATTGAACACACCCACCGCCGTCCTCGGCCGCGAAAAAAGCCCATGCATCCCAACGGAGCTCACGTCACCCGACATGCCACCGCATGCCCCCGTCCACTCGGCCACCGGTCTGGTACCTGCAAGTCCTGCTCACGCGACCCGTCGCGGCGGTGGACTACGGCGTGTACCAATCTTGCGTCATGGGGACAGGATATTGCGGGTACTTGTTCGTCAACCTTATTGGCTCTTTGGTTGTTTTCGCAAGGTTTCGGCAGTCATCGTGTTTGTTGAGCAGATTGTTTGTCTCTTCTCAGCGTTCAACTTGGGGCTTCTGTGCATGTCTACCGTCATCTCGACACGATTTTAGTCTTCTTCAAATTTTAGCCATCGCCATTCCCTTCTTCTGTTTTTTTGCCACGACTTCTTTTCGTTTTTGCTGTTACATTATTTTAGTTTTCCACATTAAACGTGTAGTGTTTGTATTGCCGTTGACCTCTTTTATGGAGATTTTTTTTTTTTTTTTTTTTTCCCGCCATTGAACTTCTTTATTGAGCGTTTCGTCATCATTCAACTTCTCTTCTAGTCAAAAACGTCCCTATAGTCAAAACTTTTCCATAGTCATAATATCTCTTTGTTAAACCATCCCCTACTTCACCGAGACTTCGTCAAGCACCCTTCGCACCCCATTCCGCGTAAACGCCCGGCCCGCATCCTCAATGTCTTCGGGTCGAATCCCGCTCCGGTCGCACATGCCTCTGAAAATGCCCCCCCTATGCCACAGCGCCAGCGGCGTGTCCATCTCGGCGATTTGCCCCGCGTCCATGACGCAGATGCGGTCGTACCCGATAATGGTGCGCAGCCGGTGGGCGATGCACAGCAGTGTTTTCCCCTCAAAGGCCGTGGCCATTGTGCGTTGGATCTTGTCGTCCGTGTCCATGTCGACAGAGGACGTCGCCTCGTCGCAGACAATGATCTGCGAATCGCGGACAAGCGCTCGTGCCAGCGCCATGAGTTGGCGCTGGCCGAGAGAGAAGTTGAGGCCGTCTTCCTCTACAATGCTGTCGAGACTGATGCGGGGTCCGTCGGCGCCCGCTTTGCCGTCGTCCGCGGACGCGTCGCTGGGCACGAGATCTGCTTGGCCAAGGGCCGACCAGAGTTCCAGATCGGTGTGCTCTTGGAACGGGTCCAGGTTGCTGCGCACCGTGCCCTGGAAGAGCGTTGGGTCTTGCGGAATGATGGCGAGGCGGGAGCGGAGGTCGAATAGACCGATGGTGGAGATGTTGATGCCGTCGATGGAAATGGAGCCGCCCGAGATTTCTACCAGGCGAAAGAGCGTGCTCATGATGGAACTCTTACCGGCTCCCGTTCGACCCACGATGCCGACGCGCTCGCCGCCGCCGATATGCATCGACAGGCCCCGTAAGACGAGGGGCAGCTTCTCGCGATATCGCATTTGTACATTATCAAAGACAATTTCACCCCTTTCCGGCCAGCTACCGCGAACGTCGACCGTGTGTAGGGGCGCCTCCTCTTCCAACTCGGTGCCGTAGTGTCGCAGCCTCTCAACCGCATTCATGCCGTTTTCCACCTCGGCCAATTGCCGGATGGAAAACTGCAGTATCTGCACAATAGACAAGATGTAACTCAGGACAAGGCCCCCGATAGAAGGGTTGACATCGAACCGCGACGTCACGACCAGAATAGCCACGACAAAGACGAGCGCGATGCCAACCATGTCCACGCGTAGGGACAGCCATCTCTGGTTGGAGAATGTGAGAAAGTATGCGCTGTCCATTGCGTCAATCGACTCCCGCAGCTGACTGACGAATCTCGACTGTAGGCCGTAGGCCCTGATGGACGCCACACCGCCGAGACCTTCTCCGAACCTGGCAAACACACTCGATCGCAAGACAGACTCGCACCGTTTTACTTCTCGAGCAGACGCTCTGTAGTACGAAGCGGAGAAAACGAATAGGCAGCACAACGGGACGAGCGCGATGGCGAACCAAGGGAAGTAGGCAATGATGAGGGCGAATATGGAAGTGGCCATGCCCACGGTAAAGAAAAACATGCGAATCGCGTCGCTTAGACTGTTGTCTGTGACATCCACGTCTTGAGAAAAGCGATTGGTGATGCGGCCGAGCGGCGTCGTGTCGAAAAAAGACATGGGCGCGCGGAGTACACGATGGACGGCATCTCGAAGCATCACCTTGCTCGACTTGGTTCCTAGGACCGATAAAGTGACCGAGAACAAAAACATCAGCAGGGCCTGGACGACACCGAGAGCCGCATAGATACCAATGTACTTTCCGGTCGAATATCCAAACTTGTCCGATGTCCACCACGACAACCACAGACCAGTCGCAATGTTGGCCCCTTGAGAAATAATCAAGAGCAACAGGGCGAGTGGCGCGTTAAGAATACTTCCTGAGGCTCGAACGTATGCACCATAGACTGACCAGGGGACACTGGCCTGCGCCTTTTCCTCTTGCTGCATGAGAGCCGCGCCTTTCTTATTTGCTCTCCGCTTCTTTCTCTCCTCGGAAAGGTCAACAGGAGTCATAGGCTCGACCTCTTTTTGTTCTCCTTCCCCTCCATCTTTCTCCTCCTCGATGGCCGTCGTTTCCATGAGGGTCTGAAATCCCGTGTGCTCCCGCATCAAGTTGTCGAAAGTGTCAATGGCCTGGATCTTGCCGCTGTCCATCCAAATAATCCTGTCGCAGCGACTGAGAACCCAAAGCTGATGCGTTGCTAGAATGCGGCATTTGTTCTTCATGAGACCCAAGATGGCATTGTCGAAGATGTGCCTACCAACGTGCGCATCCACAGCGCTGAGCGGATCATCCATGAGCACAACGTCGGCATCAAAGTAGATGGCGCGAGCAATATTGAGACGCTGCTTCTGACCGCCGGATATGGTAATACCTCGCTCGCCAATCTCCGTTTGGTCTCCATTTGGAAGCATATCTACATCTGCTTCGAGCGCGCAGCTGGAAAGGAAACCAGTTAGCAGCCAGCCACGTTCTGTACAACGAGTTGGAATGGCATGAGTGACTTACGCTCTTATGACTTCTCTGTACCAGTCACGATCCATTCCTTTTCCAAACGTGATGTTGTTCTGAAGGGTGGTATTCTGGATCCAGGCATACTGGGGACAAAACGAGCGAGAGGCGCCATACACAACATCACCCTTAGTCTTGCGCATATCACCAGCCAGCGCAGCAAGCAATGAGCTCTTGCCGCTTCCAACTGTGCCAATTACAGCTATCAGCTCATTTCGTTTGACCTTGAAGCTGATATCATGTAGCTTGAAAGCCTCCCGCTCTTCAAGCACTGTGCTGGCGGTATCCTCTTTGTCCTCTCCGGCAATCACAGTAGATGCCTCCGAATTTGTCCTCTTCTTTGAAGAACCATCGGCAGCAGCGGCAGATGTTTTTGCATCTTTTCCTGTATTGTGCTTTGCAGCTGATCCAGATATTTTCCCTTTATCGGAATCCGTTGACGGGGTTCTCTCCCAGGTGAAATCGGCTTGGATCGTTTCCACGGCATATTCACCGTCTGGTCTATGTATGACATCGTCTTCTTGCTCCTCCTGGATCAGAAACTCTTCAATCCGCTTCATAGAAGACCAGGCGTCAGTTACTTGACCCAAAACTAGCGGAAGTAGGTTGAGGGGAAGGCGGAGACTGTTGAACAGGGCGAGTGAGGAGAATATTTCGGCCGGGGCCAGATTATGGTTGGTGACAGAATACACGATGAAGGACACCATTGATGCAAAAATAGGCATAGACATGCTGACCGCGTTGATTGCATTCCGAATGGCGAGCAAGACCTGAATTGAGTGGATCTCCTTGGCTCGAAACTCTCCCAAGCGAGCGATGAAAGCCTTTTCCCATCCAAAGTACTTGACAAAACGAACGGATTGCAGAATCTCCTGCGTGAGAGACACTCGCTCATCTGTGATTCTGTTGATGGCCTTTCGGCGGCGGAACAAGCTTTGCATCGCCTTGGTCACAGCGGGAACTCCCACAATGAGAAGAGCAAACCCGGCCAAGGCACTGTACGTCAAGTTGACGAGCAGCAGGGCCAAAGTGATGAGGCATGCCACGGGAGAGGACCAAATCATGTGGAAAAGGGCACATGCTTGGTCAATGCGATAGGTATCGACGCTCATCAAGTTGACGACACGGCCATTTGCCCAGCCCACCCCATCCTGTTCGGGCTTGACTTTGTTTCTCTTGCTTCTCTTGCCGCCCTTTTCGTCACCACCAACAATCTCAGCCTCGGGCGTCATCAAGGCTTTGGTGTCCCCGGCTTTGGCTCTGCCAGAAATAACCATGGACTTTTCGTAGATGAAGGCAATCAAGACTGCTCGGCTCTGACCACCCATCATCATGCCCCGGAAGATGTAATGACTGACGCAAAGGGCCTGCAGCATCTGCATGACGGTAACGCCGATGGCCAGACCGACGCCGTTTTTTATCGCGGGGGCAGGAGTGCCGCGGACGTTGGCAATGTATGCATCGGCGGCGAACTGAATGAGATATCGGAGCGTGAAGGGTGTCATGACCTGGAGCAAAGAATTCAGCAGGGCACAGAGGCCTCCAAGCCAAAACTCGAATTTGAACGTTTCGTGGAGAGCCCAGAAGAGGGGATTTTTTTCGCCATTTTTGACACGCCGTTGGAATGATTCCTTTACTTTGCGACTTAGTGGCTCGACAGCTCGATCGGGGTTGACACGCCAAATATCCCCCTGCTCCAGTGATCGTTTGTACCCGGTCTATATGTGGTGATTATAATAGATTAGTGGGCCTGATCTTATCCGGGTCACGGTCCCGGAGGTTTTTCCAACAGGGGGTCATTGCCAAACAGGGAAGGAATTACAGGATATGTTGTACAGGGGTGGTGTGCTCGACGCCAACCCGTCCCTCATTTATAACGAAAAATGAATAATAATAATAAAACATAAAGTAATAAAGTAAAGAAGAAAAAGAGGAGCCAATCACGAAAGGCGAATGGACAAAATTATTTTGACAACAGTCCTCGTCTAGGTGCTTTGCGCTCACCGTCATCAGAGGGTTCATCCACTGAAAAGTCAGTTTGCTGAAGAACCCAGCCGTGTATTCTCTGGAGACAATCCGCTCCTTGGGCACTGGAGGAACACGCCCCCACCGCAGAGGGTTTTTTTGTCTGTACCACGGCCTCGAGGGCGATGGCCGCACCGTCGAGGGCGCGAGAGTCATGACACTTGCGTCGGTGGCGTGGCTTTTAGTCAGGCCGAGCACATGGTTGCTGTTTGCTCCGCCCTTCTCCTCCTCGTCCTGGGCGCTGTAGTCGTCGTCAACCCCGCGGTGAGCGTCGGAAGTGTCAGCTTCGGGACTGCTCTCGTCCGGGTCGAGGTCGATTTTGCCGTCGACGCAATGTAGTTGGCTGTCGCCGCCGTTTGACGGTGTGCCGTCTCTGTCGTGGCCGTTGGTCTCGTGGGTTTGCGGATCGTGCTCGTGGCCGACGGGCTGCTGCTGGGTTTGGCTTGTACACGTATGAGCATCAGCGGCGGCCGCCACGCCTGGAGCCCGTAGCTCCTTGCTCTCTGCGAGTGGCGCATCTGCCATGGTCTCTTGCTCGTCTGCTGGATCGGATGCCGGAACTCGAACGGGAACAAGAGAAACGAGGCGACGCAGCAAGCCGTGTCCGTGACTGTGGACCTAGACGAGCAAACGGGCAAGTCGAGCATACCAGACACAGTACACCACGCACGCACGCACCAGATCAGACCAGACCAGACCAGGCCAGACCAGACTCTTTATCTTGCTGAGAAGCGCCGTTGGCGGCCTGGGGCTGCCCTTGCTTCGGCCAAGACATTGAGACGGGTCCACGGGTAATGGCTGGATAAGGCTGGATAATCAAAACCTGGACGGCTTGATGATGCTCACACACGTACACTTGCACGGAGGATGGGTGCACCGCCGCGGAAGAGGCCATGCAACTCGGTCTTCCGAAGTGTGCGCGCCCGCGATCGCTCTTGCCGTTTCGGTCCCAATCCCGTGCCTATGACATGCTCCATGCTGAAGCGGACTAGGCGTTTAAGCCCCTTCTCTGCCCTTCGCTTTTCCCCTTGCGTCCTTTTTTTGTCCTTTTCTCAACGTCCGTCAAACCTCCCCTACTGGCCTAAGGTAGATAAGAGTACTTCAGTATGGTAGGTGACAACCTACTTAGATAGGCACTTATGCAAGGAGGCATATTCGTGCCATGCACAACAACCTCATACAATGGACGACTTGTTTACTCCACGCAAGCTTCGAGGTCCCAACATCCAAGCTAGTCAACGTTAGGTAATCAGCCACAGATGAAGTCACCATGATCTCAGATATGAGATCAGGAGGGAACAGGGATGCGCGACGAGACAGCCAATCGGAGTTGCGCCAAACCGTTAAACCCGAGGCTTGGACCGTTTCGCACTTTTACCCCATCAGAGCCAGCGCCTTCCTTCCCGTGCTCGGCTTTAACCATACATACTAGGTACTTGGAGTACCTATTCTTACATACTTTACTTATGTACATTTGTTCGATTCTTTTCAAGTAAAGTCGATTCCCTTTCGGCGCCCCGTTGAGCCAATGTGATTCCGTGTTAAAATCCGACGGTGTCGGCAACCAAGAGCCGAGCACAACGTTCGTCCGGTGCTAGTTGCACGTGGTGTTGTCTGGTTTGTCAGCTTCGTGCTTTCCATTGATTGGTTGGAGCCCGTATCCCAATTCCAAAGTCAGCAGTATGCTTGACAGGGTAGAGATTTGTCCCGCCATTTCCAGCAATTCTCAACATGGCAATCATCTTTGTCTTTTCATCCGGCTGCTCGATCCCGCTACCACGACTCGGCATTACGACGTGTGAGCGAAAGGGGAAATAAAACATCTACGCGCACCTTTTAGGCGGCAATTTCCGAGACATGCCAGGCTCTCTCATGCAACGTATTGTCCGGTGGAGGAGGCGAAACGTTGCTTCCAGTGTGGTTACGAGCTTTAACAAGGTGACTTCCTGATTCAAATTGACCTGATCGAGCTCAATTTCCCCTGATTTTGTGCTCATAAACTGGGACGGCAGATGGGCTGCGCGACATGCCTCGAGCGGTGCTCACGTCTTTTTTCTTTTTTCTTTTTCTTTTCGTTTTTTTTTTTCTCAGCGCGTTGGGAAAGAAGTATTTCGCGTCGCTTGCATGTGCCCGAACAATAGTCTGAAACGCCCCGATGCGACGCACGAGACCAATGGACTGGTGAAGAAACGGTCAGAATGATGTACATGCCAAGTGATTTCATTTGATTAGACAAGCTCCTGAGCCCATAAGGGATTCCCTGGCCTTGCCAGCCACGATGACCCGAGTATGCTATTTCTCATGAAAACGTCGTATTACTGACTACCTGAGATTGTCTCTGTTGAAAAAAATACGGTGTCTTTTTTTTGTTCGCAAACGCCGACTTTCATGTGAAGTAAATAGAAGCTTGGCTGTGCCTGTCATATTTGTTACTCTTTGGATATGTCGGCTGTTGGTTCATGGGCCTCCTCCGCATTAAGCGGCTCTGCTCTGTGCCATGTCGGGGATGCAACAATGTCGCGTTGTCGTCTTTATGCACGGGAAAAGAAGCGATTCGGCAATATGGAGCGTTTCCCAGTGGTGGCTATGTAGTTTTCAATAGCAAGACGCGCTCTCAGGGCCTGTGCGTCTGTGTTTGTATGTGTATGTGTATGCGTGCGCGCGTGTGCCATCTTCTTGCAATGAATATTGCTCAAAAATTCTTCGTAGCACGACAACCCACACATAACATCAAGTCGGTTTAGCCACTTTGCGAGGCTCAGTCGCTCCCGTCTCGGGATCCTTATACTCCTTCCAGCTGACAGGGACCATATCATTTCCGACTTCGCTCGTCGCCATAATCACGCCCAATTCGTTCGAGGCTGTCGATAGGTAGTAGTTGGCCTGATCTCCGAGGGATATCTACAATTCTTCAACATTAGTCTTTGATGTGCATCGGGCAAGGGGGGGATAATGGAGGTATAATAATAATAAAAATAGCAATACTTAAAAAAAAAAGGGGGGGAGGGGGCGGAGGAAGACTCACCACTTGCGCCCTCACAATATCCCCAGGCTTAAACGACTCCTGCATCTTTACCTTGTCCTTCTCCGTGGCGCGCACATCCTGAACGCGAATGACGCCCTGCCACTCCGTCTGAAGCACCGTTTCGCCGACCTGCTGAATCACAACAATGGCTTGTTTGGGCATGAGACGCACCACGCGGGCGAGCACCACGTTGTTGACGTCTGGAAGGATTTCTCGCCTCCGGCCATGTCTGGCGACCGAGACGGTGGCGCGTTCCTCGGGCGCCGGCGCCGTAATCTTGTTGAGACGCTTGGCAGGGCCGGCGCGCTTGGCCGGCGTAGTAATGGTCACTTTGCCGAGGAGAGAGGAGACGACACTGCCTTCGTAGATGTGTGTGCCGGGGCCGGCGAGATACTTGGTCGATGGTCCGAGGATCTGCCCGGGTACGGCGACGGATGGCGTCTCGTCGGCGGCCATTGCGAAAAGACAGACAAGGCGACGTGGACGAGTCTGTTCGCGCCAAACCGTGGGGGAGGGCGCGGGGAAGAAGCTTCTTGTGGTTTCAGTCTCGCCTGGGGATGCAGTGGTTCTCGGAGCCGTGCCGGATGGATCGATGACGCCCTTGAAAGCGAGCTCTTGCCTCCACGAGAGCGTTTGCCTTTGTCGCCATGCATGTCGGGAGAAAACTTGCGGAAAGGTCATGTGGGGCGGGGCCACCTGATGCCGGATTTCTTGGGCGGTCCCGCCGACTCCTCGCGTCCTCGCATTGGCCAGGCGAACGAATTCAAATTTCTTCTTGTCAAGGTTGGGAACAAATCCGTCGGCCTTTTCTGCCTGCCATCCAGTTTCTTTGCCTCGAGTCCTCTCTTCTGTTTTGCCTGACGGCTGCGACGGCCCCGCGTCCTCTGTGGTGCTGCCCCAGTGTCGAGACGTTTTGCTAGGAACAGGCCAATAGTGCTGGGTACTACTAGCAGAGGCGCCTTCCTGGCCGTTCACGCCCGGTCAGCCCTTGATGACTGCGCGCGCATACATTGATTGATCGGGATGCACGCGCGAGTCTCCGTCCCCATGGTTCCGCCACGGACATGTGGATTGAATTCCACCGACCTACCTAATGAAGAAACGGCTAGCCTTGCCGAGCCGTGCTTCGGATATATGACGGTCTTTGTGATCGGGCTAGCCCCATTGGTCTCTGCTTAGGTGTATTTGGCCAAGATGACAATAAATAAGTTGCCGGGTGCAAGACACGTCATTTATCTCGCGGAGAATCATATGAGCATAGGTACATTAGGTTTGTACACGATATCCAAAGACTTGCTAACACTAATATACACGAGTCCGGAAAATCCTGGCTCCGTCAACATGGCTTCGTATGTATTCGTTTCCTCGGTTAGCTTAGGTGCAACCTGCGTCCCATCTCATTGTCCATCGTCTTTTCCTTCTCTTTGTTTCTGGTCCATTTCTCGTTTGGTAGCAGGTTACGAGGAGAGACCAGCTCCAACGTCGACGAGAATCTTGACCTGGTTTTCTTTGTCGTTGATGAGTGCGTGGAATCCTTCGTTGACAACCTGATCAAGCTTGATCGTCTTGGTAATCATTCCGGCGGGTTTTATTATCCCTATTGCGTTGCAAAGTCAGACCATGTCGCTGCTATGGATTTTTTTTTTTTTTTTTTTTTTTTTTTTTTTTTTTTTTTTTTTTTTTTTTTTTTTTTTTTGGTGTTTGGATGGACTTCTCCTACCAGTTGAGATTGCATCCAAAACGGCCTCAAAATCTCCTAGTGTATAGGTGGCCCTGTGAAGCTTAGTTAGTGCATGCCGTGACGCAGCGGGACGTTTGCCATGGAAGATATGGTCGGAGTACGCACACGCCCATATAGCTTCGTTCGCGGAACACAAGGCCGTTCATGGCCAAGCCAGCTCTCTTCTCCCAGACAGCGATATTGACAAGAGTGCCTCTGGCTTTCAGGGACTCGAATGCCGTGTCGAGTGCGGCTTGAGCACCAGCACAGTCGAAGCCGACATCGGCTCCACGTCCTCCCGTGATCTGGGCTACTCTGGCGACCAAATCCTCCTTGATCGGGTCGATAGTATGGTGAGCGCCAAATTGCGCTGCAAATTCCCGCCTCCTGGTGCTGACTTCGCACACAATGATGTTCTTGCAGCCTCTTCCTACCAATACTTGACAGACAGCAAGACCAATTGGACCAGCACCGAGAATCAAGACGCTGTCGTCTTCCTTGTAAGGTGAAATGTCGACAGCGTGCCAGCCAACAGCAAGGGGCTCCACCAGAGCGCCTTCCTCGAGTGACACGTTGGCGGGGAGTCGTTTGACGCAGGATTCGGGAACAACCATGGCCTCGCTGAGACCGCCACCCCATCCGCTGAGGCCGACGAAGCCGTTGCTATCGCAGCAGTTGACGAGGCCTCGAACACAAGAACGGCAGTCTCCGTCATAGATGATGGGTTGCACGCAGACTCTGTCGCCCGGCTTTACCGACTCCACTCCTTGGCCAACTTCTTGGACGATGCCGGAGAATTCATGACCGAGGGTGAGAGGCAGGGTCTCCTTTGTGATGGGATGCGGGTGGTGTGGCTTGGGAATAAGATTGGCGCCGCCGAGATATTCGTGCAAGTCAGAGCCACAGATTCCGCAGAATTTGGGGGCGATCTTGACTTTCCCAGCGCCCACCTTGGGGACCTCGACAGTATCCAGTCGAATATCACGCTGGCCGTAGAAACGGACGGCCTTCATCGTCCCCGAGGTCGAGGTGGAGTCCGGTGACGCCGACACCGCCGTGGCCCGGATGGTGCCCACAATGGTAGAGTCTTGAGTAAAGGTTTGCGTGGCCATGGCGGACTGTGACGGCGTAGGAGGGGTGTTGAGCCGGGGGAAGAGACAAAGGCGGGATGGCAGACTGGGGATGAATTAGATGAGGGACGGACATGAGGAGAAGGAACAGGCAATATATAAACAATGACGGCTGGTCAAATGGCGATGGTGCGATGTGATAGAAGCCTCGGGTCCGGGTAAATGCTGGCGGTGGCGGCGGCGGCGGCGGCGGTGGTGTGGAGGACTCGCGGCGGTTGGACTCGCAGTTGTCGTAGTTCCGAAAACGCCATTCGGATAGATGACCGAAGGCTGAGGCAAGGGAAGTGGTCTGGATCTTCGAAGCTGGTGGAGAATCATGTGAGAAGATGGAGACAGACGGGGGCGGAGAGCTTGACGCATGAGAGGTTCGACCATTGACATTACTCCTGACCTGTCAGGTGAACGGCTGATCCTTTTCAGATGCCACGATGCAACAGAGGGCGCACCGGCGACGAGGCGGTGCCAGACTGCCAGCCGTGGCCACCGGGGGGTGCGGACGTACTGGATGACGGGTCCATACATGTCTGGTATGTTGGCGGTTGACAGCCGGCGCCTAACTGCTGCCAGCTGGCCGCCCGTAGTTGGCCGCTGGCCGGCGCTGTGAGTCAGGACAGGACCGTTTGACCTCTGCCGGCCTCTTGGGTCTATCAAGATGTCTCAAGAGCCTGGGCCGCCGGGTGCCAGCCTGAGGCCTCATTGATGCGTCTTGAGCCGCCTGGTGCGTGGGTGGGTGATGTGCAGGCGCCCGTTCTGGGCTCTGGGCTCTGGGCCCTGGGCTCTGACTGCTGGCTGCTGGCTAGCGGCAGATGCAAGCACCCGACAGCACAGTGCTGAGTGCTCGCGGCATGACGCCCGGCAGCCTGAGGCGCCCTGTGGAGCGCTGAGCCAGAAACGCCTTGCCCGTCCACTCCTGAGCGCCAGTGCCGCCTTGTTCCGCCGTGGCCCATGGTCCCCGTGTGGCCCGTCCGCCGTGGAGACTTTGATGGCTGGCGCGACGGGGCGACCCCGCAGATTCTGGGGAAGGTTCGACTTGCCCCTTCGGGTATCACGGCCAGGACCTGCCTCGAGAGCAGATGCAGCAAGGGGAAGGAACGCGCATTTTGCGCTTCTGCTATCCCTGCGCAGCTACTATCGAGCCAGAGCAGACGGCTGCCTGCGGATGATGCCCACGATGGGTCGCGAAACAAAAGCATATGGTCCGCCTGACTCTCACCCTCGTGGAGTCGTGGCCTCGCATCTCCGAGCTTGCCAGCCTTATTTCTTTTTTCTTTTTTTCTTTTTTTTTCCCCTTTCCCCCCCTTTTTTGCCATCATCTTTGCTCCTTCTCCAGTCGCTGGATCAATCCACCAAGCGCGTCGGTTTTTCTGGTCCGGGACTGCATGGATTCTTGACTCGCAAGCCCGACGAAGCCGAATTCCACTTTCCGTAATCCCAGTCCGTGGGCTTCGCCGTTCGTTGCTTGGTGGGAACGTATACCTCGGGACCTAGCGACAGCAAATGTTGTCGTCTCTGCCCATGTGAAACAGCAAAAGCAGTGGTGATGGACAGACGTTTTCTTCACGAGGTGTGTCTCACGTCCCACACAGCCGAGGCCACTTGAATGCCATGGGCTCTGCCTTTGACTGCCTGCCTCGGAGGAGCGTTTCTCAGCTTCCCCTTCGTGCCGTCCATTTTTATCATGCTACCGCGCTGCTGCAATGGCGAGGGAGAGATTGTGGATTCACAGGATTCGGAGCCCTGCTGCAACAACTGCAACGATGGGATTGTCTGCATATCCACTCCGAGCCGGAGTTGATACCACGGCATACGTCAATGCATGACCTCACATTTCGTTCATTTGACGCCAAAGTCGTGCCAACCGTTGCTGCCATGGTACCCAATCAGCTATGTCCTCTTTTGGTCGCACAAAAGGCAAGGATGGGGGGACTGGAATGAGGCGAGAGTGTGAGGCTGATGCCAGTCTTGCCGCATACGATGCTGCATCGGTGGCTTACCTGGAATCTCGATCCATGATGAGGCAATCCGACACGTCGTTCAGCCGATGGCGGGTGGCTCGCGGCTCGCGGCTCACGGCTCACCGATTTCGCTGCGTTATCCGCGGCCCGCCTTCGTTTCCTGTCGTGGCAGAAGCTTTCCAACTCCCTCATGCCTTCTTTCTGAAAGAATGAAGTGGGTATACGACATGGATCGACCGCTGAGACGGGCATTTGTACAAGCTTTTGAGTGATTTTAAATGCTACCAGACGGTACTGCCCAAACTGGTTATACTTCAACATGCTCCGATGTTCCATCCCTCTCAACCACGTCTTGTTTTGCTGAAGAAATTACAGCCGCGGCACATGTACTACCTGATCGTGAACAGTGCAACCTGGGTACCTGTTCGGAACACCATGTCATTGCATATGCCGCGCCTTGAAAGATGACGTCTTCACAACCACGGCTTACTTTCGGCGGACGTTCGACTACTACCACTATGATCGGAAATGGACATGACCATGACCATGAACTGCCTTTCCTGAAGGAAGTCTGCTTCAAATCTCGGCATGCCTTTGCATGCGCCTCGTTTCGGATTGCAAATGACTGCCTACCAAACCAAGAATCGACGTTTCACAATCATGATCTTGCTTCATTCATGCTGAGAGACACGCCACGCACCGTATTTGCATAAATCAGGGCCTCTCGTCTATCCCAACCGGCATGGTCCCCATCACCGTCTTGCATGGGGTTCACATGACACCCCCACCTTGAATGCATCATGCTCCCTAATGATCTTCCATCGCCAATCTAGACTTATCATCCGTCCCTCTGCAGCCTCAGCTTCGAGCAACAGTATCCCATCAACTAGGCAGTCATGTCCCCACTGCGTCTGTTTGAATTGATCTTTGCCGACGCGGCTGGAGCATATATGGTTGATACGGTGCACTTGGACTTCCGTCCCAAGCAGCACGGAGCGGCCCATGACAACAACATGCATGCCTACCACCAATGGCCACCATCACTCTATCGCTGTACCCCGAAATCAATTAGGAGCATCGAAAGCGGGGTCATCGATCGAGATTCAGAGACAAGAGATAGGCCGTATCTGTACGCACGTCTGGCGAATTCTGACTGGAAACCGTGTGCGGTGTAGCTGGGAAACAACTCATTCTGCATTGAAACTGTTTCAAAGGTGGTCAGCGCATACAACCTCGTCAAGAAACGAAGCAAAGAAGCTGGGGTTTGCCTGTGGCGAGCAGCAAATAAACACGAGGGTTCGATCGGCCAACAAAAGACCGTATTTTCTCTTCATCGGTATGGCCTGTGATTGCCAGTCGCGTACACATCTTGGGCTTGAAAGGGATCCTATGAGCCGGCTGTATCGGCTGGCTTGCCGATCATGCGTAACCGTCGGGAGGTTGCATATGTCTTCATCTGTTTCGTGTGCTTCGACTCCGGGGAACTTCTGGTGCCCATTCGTTGCCCCCGTTGCCCTGTTTTTTCCTTCTTCTTTGTTCTGTTGTTGTGGTACCTTCTGATTCTTGCGTGTCCCTCCCTGTTCATGCCTCGTGGAATCATACCAGCAGAAATTTTGCCTGCGTTGAAGAGATACTGATTCGGCGCCAACCGATGTGCCTCGGCTGAATCGATGTGACGTCAAAAGGCTTGCCCGATTCCTTGGCGAGCGAGCCTCCTCATCCCCATGTTATCTGCATCGTTTTGCACCAATCGCCAGAGGGTCTGCAATGCGTCCGTAACGAGGTTCAGCATTCCCAGTCGACGTGACTCTGGCAAATAGATGTAAAGCGTCAATAACGTTCATCCGTTACAACTACGTCGATGGAGGGTTCGTGGGTGCCCAGCTTCTCTTAGATACACGGACGAAAAGCTGCCATGACCGGATTGGACCGTTCAAGAGCAACATACTTGTCGCTTTTCTGCGATGCATAATGTAAATACTGGAGCATGTGCCAAGAGCGCAAAGGTGTCAACGGAATTCCCCGGATTCAATACGTTTGCGGCGTTGAAGGCATCTTGGAAAGCCACTGGTCAGTCGGTTCATATTGTAGCCACGACGACTGTTTTTTTTTTTTTTTTTTTTTTTTTTTTTTTTTTTTTTTTTTTTTGGTGTGCGTGTGCGTGTGCGTGGA
>SRPV01000220.1:0-27877 GCA_018360135.1 Claviceps sorghi | reverse complement strand
TTTGGCCGAGCAGCATAGGTTGCGACGCGCATAGAGGGTGTCTCATACAGCATAGTCAATCACCCGCTTGACTGGGACAAGAATCCTCAGAGCAGACATGGCAGTGGGACAAAGCAACGGCTCTTGGTAGACGAGGAAAGAGGTTCGATCCGGCCGCATGTGGCTGTCGTCATGAAAGTGCTCCAGCGCCGCCGGCTACGACCGGCCTCAGCCTCGGTCAGCTGAGTCACGTGACTTTCACCACATGCTTGTGCACGGAGCGCCAGCGGCAATAGGACATGATGACAAAAGGGCGCCGTTTATCGGGCATTGACTCTGGCTTGAATGGCATCAACCTTCCTTAAGTGGAGTGAAATGAACCGAAAAGAACACTAAAATTCAAACGTATATGCAAAGAAAAAAAAAAAGAAGGAAAGGAAGAATCATGACTGACAAGCACCCGTCCATCGTAGTGGCGGAATCAAAATCACCAGCCATCATGGTGCGACAAATCAGCGACCTAGACGAAATAGATGATTCCTTGTCAACCTGGAAAATGCTGCAACGACCCCCCGGTTCCGAATCACACAAGCACCAAGCAAGACCTGCACGACTCGGCTTGCCCTCTCACGTGCTCACGTTGTTGGAAAGCCCGTTCACGCCCGCGTTGCGGGGGCGGGCGGCAAAGAAATCACGGCAGAGACGTGATATCATGCATAGTATATTTGTCCCAAAATGAACTACCTGTAGTCCCCGCTCCCCAAAAAGCAGACCGCGCTCAGTCCCAAAATGAACCATCTCTATCTCCCATCCCCCAAAAGGCAGACCGTGCTCACCAATCATCCCAATCATCCTGCTTCTTGGCCGCTGGACCTCCCGCTCCTCCTCTTTTCCCCACGCCCATGGCGCTGGTGCCAATCGAGCTGCTCGATTGCTTCTTCTGCTCCGCCAAACTGGAGAAGTCGTCCCAAAAGTCCTTGCGGCTCTCGTCGAGCGGCGCGTGTCTCCTCTGCCCCTCGTTGCCCTCGACAAAGCGGTTGAAGCCCTCTTGTGCTGATTTCCCCGCCAGCTGAGCCTGTTTGGCAAGCTGAGCAGCTGTGACTTGAGCTTGCTTGGCAAAATCACCTTCTGCGATCTATTGAATAGAATATGTCAGTTTTACTTGAAAAGGAAGGCGGGAATGGATAATAGGGCAGAGGAAAAGATAGGACCATAGAAGGCAAGTACCATGAAAAAAATAGGGGGGAGAAGAGAGAAGAAGAAAACATCGCATACCTGCTTCGCGGTCGGCTGAATATAGCCGTCATTTACCGTCTTGGCTGTCTTGGTCAGCGTTGAGGCAAACCACCCAAACCCCTTGGTCAAGGCCGCCACGGGATCCTTTTGAAGATCCTCCAGATTGGGGATTTCGCTCTCACTGGCCGCCGACGGCCCAGGCGTGTTTCCGAAGCCAGCGTATTTGCCCCCCTGGCTGGGAGGAAGGGCCTCAGATCTGGATGCGTTTTCGGCGCCCAGCCTGGAGAAATACTTGTCGTCCACCTTGACCTTGCCTCCGGGCCCGCCACTGGCCCTACCAGGACTCTGGCTTCGGCTCGTCGCGTGGCTCAGCGGTGTCCCGACTCTCGAGCCGGCTCTTTGCGCACCAGAGCCCGCGGGTGTGGGCGAGGCCTTGACGGCGGGAGCTGCCACGGTCGGTTTCTTCTCCCCCGGGACGTAATCCTTCCCCTCGACTTTGCAGGACAACCTCTCCTTCCACTCCTCGCCAACTTCTCCGCCGTAGCGCTCGGCAATGGTGGCGTCGTCCCAGGTCAGGCCTCGCATCTCCGTGTCCTCGTGCTCCTCGAAAAACTTCCTCCAGCCCTCGTTGCCTCCCAAGCGCATGCGTTCAATCTCGCTCGCCTTGAAGGCATCCATGGAGATACTCCGAACAAAGGAGATGTGTACGCCGAGTCCACGATGTACGCCTGCGCACGAGAGGCAGATGAAGATGCCGAACTTGGGCGAGGCCCATTGTGGCGACGGAGCGCCGCAATCACAGCAAATATTGTTTCTCGATTCTTTTTGCAGAGCGGCGAGCTAGACACGGGCAATGAGCAATCGCGCCGAAATTGGGACAAATGCGATGGCATAACAAGCATGCCCCGCCGGGTGCCAGAAAGAGGAGGGGACGACTCTCTTGAGCATACCTTGGACCTGGTCTCGGGATCAACCTCCCACATTGCCTTGGACGCCATTGTGCTGTTCCTATTCGTAGCCGTGTGCCATAAAGGCAGGAGGTGTGGGAAGATGGCTGAGGATTGGTGGGAGATGCGTCTCAATTAGGACGTGGTCTCTCTGCCCCCTTTTTTTTCTTCCTTTATCTTGTCGTTGTTGTTCTTGCCTCTGGGCGCAAAGCATTCAGGAACGGAGTTGGGTCTGGTGCCACGCTGTCTGGGTACGAGGCTGATGGGCGCCGCGGCTCAGCACCGCCAAACAAATCTGGTTCATCCGGTCCTAACTTGCGCCCACATGCGGCTACAGCCCTCTGTGGGCTCGTCATGCTGGGCGGGGAGGCTGGCTGGCGGCTGGGGCTTAATGTTCAAGCTGCACATGGCCTGACAGGTGGGCGGGGCGGCCAGGCCAGGCCTGACACTCCGTCATCATGGATCAATTTGTCTCGGCCCTGGTGGCCGTAGACGACCCTGCCCAGGTAAGCACCTAGATTACTTGGTACTCACCTTAGGTAGGGAGGTACTTAGCCGAGTACATGTATTTTGGACCCAAGCATTGATGCTTCTCACAGCAGCCATGCCGCAGTTTTTTTTTTTTTTTGAAGCGCCATCGGACGGAGAAATTTTAAAGGCGTTCATCCCAATTACCGCAGCTAGAAACAGAACCGCACCGACCAAGATGGCTTCTAGAATAGCAATACATGTGCGGTCCTTGCTTGTAAACAGGCCTTGAATTATTTCTTCCCGCCATCGAAAATATCATTTTCTCATCAAGAAGAAAAGCATCCTGCTTTTGTCATTTCCATCATTTACTTGCCTCGCCAGCCAATAATACAGAGTGTTGACGAAACAGATAACCATAATTCAGAGCATTCGAAAAAAAGGAAAAAAAAAAAAAAAAAAAAAAAAAAAAAAAAAAAAAAAAAAAAAAAAAAAAGGCATGTCGTAATTAATCTCATTCGGGAAGGAAAAAACGTCCCTAGTCATCTAGCATGACCCTTTGCCTAAGCATCAAAGGCCAATACTTAGGCAGTGGTGGCGGCAGGGGCCGTCTCAGCGTCCTTGCTTTCCTCTTGGGGGGCGTTGGCCTCCTCGTCAGTCTTGTCGGGGCTGTCAATAGCAACCTTGACAGCGATTTCACGGCCCTCAATCTCCTTGCCGTTCATTTCACTGACGGCCTTCTGCTGCAGTTCCTCGGAAGCAAGGGTAACGAAACCGAAACCACGACCCTTGCGGGCCTCTCCGCGAGCCTGAAGCTTCTTGATCATAAACCGGGGAATGGGTCGGAGGGCAATCTTGGCGGAGGAAGGCTCGTATTCCTTGAAGAGCTCAACAAGCTGTGCGACTCTGGTTTTTAGCTTCCATTGCAGTACAACTGCTTGCTTATTGTGCGTTGGTCAACTCACCTTTTCTTCAGTCAGGTCGTAGGGGAGGTTGGCGACCATGACCTTTGTCTTGGAAGGAATGCCATCGGCAGGGGGGCCGCGCTCGCGACGCTCGCGCTGGGGCCGAGCTTGGTTCTTGGTCTTCATGCTCGAGTCAGTCTTGTTCTGGATTTGATTGGTAATGTCCTTCAATGGTTGAACCTCAGAGTTGCCCTCAGCATCGGCAGGGACAGTTGCAGCCTCGGTGGCGGTAGCAGTGGCGACAGGTTCGCTCTCCTTCTTGTCCTCGCCGGCGTCCTATTTTTGAAAGAGGGGCCGTGACATATTCGCCGTATTTGTTAGCCCGTGCAAAGAATAGATGACATCATGATGCTGGAGAGATACTCACGCCAACACGGCCGCCTCGTCCTCCACGTCCACCACGACCGCGGCCACGCCCACGGCCACGGCCAGAAGCACGTCGGCGGGTGTTCTCGTGACCGGATCCTTCACCATTGACACCCTCAGTCTTCTCGGCAGCAGGCTCAGGCTTGCGGGCAAGCTGGACAGAGACCTTGCGCTCCAAGATCTCCTTGCCAGAGAGCTCCGCAATGGCACGCTCAGCCTCCGTGGGGGTAGAAAGGTCTACGAAGGCATAGCCAACGGGGCGGTCGGTTCGAGGATTCTTAGGGATCGAAACAGACTCGCTGGCGCGAAGTGATTAGCAAACGTGTCGTCGATGGAGTTTGTGGGTTGGAAAGGGTCAGAAATGGAACAGATGTCTGTGACGACTGCACAACCACTCGACGCCAATCGATGCCCATGCGACAGACGGGGGCCATCAATATTTAGGGCAGCGATAGGCGGTGACATGGGCCGATGCTGATGTGTGGGTAGCAACCGAAGTGACTTACACAAGATAACTCTTGAAAAAGTCCTTCAACTCCCCCTCAGTTGTCGCGTAGGCCAGGTTGCCGATGTAAAGGCGGCGGCCTTCAGCAGCGCTAACCGAGGCGGCCTCATTGGCGGCGGCCTTGTCGTCGGCAGGGCTGATTGCAGTATTGCTCAGAGCGTTGGCAACGTCATTGACAGCAGCGTCAGTGGGGTTCTCCACGTTGGTAGCAGACATGTTGACGGTGGGATGGAGGTTTTTGTTGACTTTGAGGTCTCTGGAGAGGGTATGACGTTTCGAACGTGGGACTATGCGAAAGCGACGTCCGAAAGAGCAAGATGGGTTGAAAGTGAAGCTCGTGTGTTGAACTCTGTTGCAATGGAGGGGAGAGATGAGACAGGGTAGCTTCGTGCCCTAGATGAGGATTGAGATAGACAGACGGCGATGCGTTGCGCGGAGTCACAAATTTGGCTGATGGGATGTGATGGAGAAAAAGGAAAGGGGGGGGCGACCTGTCGGGAGTCGCGAATCTGAAATATTTTTTTTTATTATTTTTTTTGGAGGGGGCGTTTGCTTGCGGCAGCTGCAGTGGGCAGGGGTCAAGGCAGGTGCGGGCAGGGGGGAGGGACGACCAGTGGTTTCAATGTTCCATGTTGGAGCTTGCTTGCACTGAGGTTCAGTGAATGTCGGTGGGCAGCGGGCACCAAACCACATTCAAGACCACATGCAGCTGGAGACAACATGCAGGCCGGGCCACAGCTGTGCAGGAGCTCCAGCGGCGCCTGCCCGCCAGTCTTCAGGTCCCTCCTGCTCCAACCATTGCAGTCGGGTGGATTGAACTCGGCTCCCATGCTGTTGGTCGACGGCGGCCGGCCAGTTCGGCAGGCGATGCGGGGGCGGCGCCCTTCAGTGCTTGTTGCTCATTGTTCTGGCTCCTTCCATGAGACAGACAGACAGGCAGACAGACAGACACGACTTTGCGCAGCAGCCGGCCGTGATGCCATCAAGGGCGTGGCCGACTGCCCAGAATGCCCAGGATGCCCAGAATGCCCGATACGCAGGCACAAACAGCGTGACGAGACAACAAGAGGACGCAGTGCCTTTGTCCGGTCTTTCCCCCGGCCATCTCCCCCTCCTCCCCTCACCAACTCCGGCTGCGGTGTTTTTGCCAGGCATCAACCCAACGGCGCTACACGCTGCAGCTTCAAGGCGGGCCCGCCCCAAGAGTCACGTACAAGCAATCAATCGCGTCTTTGCATCGCGAGCCCACTGATGGCCAGACTCTTTGACTCTTGATCACGCGCTCAACCGGCTTGCGCCTTCATTCTCCAATCGGGGCATCTGCCTTTTGCCGTCGTCTTGATTCATCCGCCTGCAGCAAGGTTTGATTCGGGCGAGCCAAAGAAAACGCAACGTTTCCAAAAGCGGGCGTGGCATTGCGAAGCATGCTTCGCAATACCAAGCACGGGAATCCTGTACACCGACTGTTTCTGTAAGTATCGAATTTGCTAGTCTCTGCCCCATGTTCATCATCAACGTCCATGGCCCATGTGTGCAATGTTTGTGCTTGCTGAGTCTTGAGTGACGGACTGGCGGAGCACTCCAGGAGTCCTGTCAGCACACCATTAGGCCCGCTTCCGTTGGACACCCGGTACCTTCTACCTACCTGTCCCAGTAAAGTGCTTTGAGTATCTACCTAGGTACCTAGAAAGTACTCATTGTATTAGGTACCTAAGTACCTACCTACCTAAATACCTCTTTAGGTGCATTGGTATCTTTCGTGCATCAAAAGACGTGACCAACCACCAACATCTGTTTCCTCCCGAGTTGCTCGTCGGTAGAGATTCGACTAACCCAAATTATCCCCACCAGACGGATAGACAGCCATGCCTCTGTAAGAAAGCGCGTCCGCGACGTTCCCATTCAAGCAAAAGTATGAATGTGCTAACCAAGCCAAATGATAGGCATCTACTGGGTAAGAAGTCGTGGAACGTCTACAATGCCGACAACATTGCCCGAGTCCGCCGCGACGAAGCGACAGCCAAGGCCGCAGAAGAAGCCGAGGAGCAGCGCATGCAAGAAATCGATGCGCAACGTCGGTTAGCCATCCTGCGAGGCGAAAAGCCTTCTCTCCCATCGCCAGAAGAAGAACGCGAGGTAGCCATCGAGACGGCGGGACCCAGCGCGCGATCAGGACGTCCAAAACGAAAGCGCAAGCGAGAGGGCGAGGACGATACCGACTTTGAACTGCGTCTGGCGCGGGAGCGAGCCGAGCCTGCCAGCAGTGCACTCGAGGTGTCGCATAAGCCCAGCAGCTCGGCGCCCATCGTTGACCACCGAGGACATTTTGACTTGTTCGGCGACGAAAAGAGCAGAGCGCACGCGGAGAAGAACGAAGAAGCCGAAAGGGAGACGCAGAAGAAGAAACGGGAGTATGAGGACCAGTTTACGATGCGTCTAGCCAACGCGGCTGGTAAAGATGGCGTCAAGAGGCCATGGTACGCACGAGGCGACGCAGATGAGCAGATTCAGGTCATGAAGGATATCTGGAGCAATTATGACCCCAGACGCAAGGAACGGGATAACGCTCGAATCGCGGCCGATGACCCCCTGGCGATGATGAGGAAGGGGGTGTCGCGCATGCAGGAGCTCAAAAAGGAGAGGAGGAAGATTCAAAGACGACGGGACGGGGATATCCGTCAACTGTGGAGGGAGGACAGCCGCGAGGAGAGAGACAGGAAGAAACATGGGGAGGAGTCGAGGCATCGCAGCGCATCTCATGAATCATCTCGAAGGCGTCGACGGTCAAGAGAAAGAAAAGACGATAGCCACGAGAGAAGTCGTGAGCGAGAGCGAGATCGCGAGCGTGATCGTGATCGTGATCGTGGGCGTGATCATGATGGTGATGAGGCGCGAAGACGCCATGGGCAACTGCATGATTTGGACGGCCGTGGTTCACGTCCACGGGAAGAACGACGTCATCGTCATCGTCATCGTAAACATTCTTGAAGACTAACGAATGAAGAACATGCACTGAGATACCCACCATAGATTACATGAAAACAGTCATAAATTACATAAAGGTCGACAGTTGCAATCAACACTCACCATCATGACTTCGGCCGTCATCACTTCCTTCCCCCGTCCGCCCACCACTTTTCTTCAGCACTATTTCGTCCAAGGAAGCATGATTTCAACAGGCCTCATGTCCTTGGTCGTCATATCCGCAACCTCCCTAGCCTCCAACTTTTTCAACGCCCCCTCGACCCTCTCATAGAGCTCCTCGCTCAAGCCCTCGGCGC
The DNA here is from genome assembly GCA_018360135.1 of Claviceps sorghi. Lineage (NCBI taxonomy): Eukaryota > Fungi > Ascomycota > Sordariomycetes > Hypocreales > Clavicipitaceae > Claviceps > Claviceps sorghi. The sequence continues at coordinate 20,130 of SRPV01000220.1, read as the reverse complement.
AGTCACTATAAACATCCACCCCCTCCTTCGTAAACACCGTGGGCGCAAACCACGTCACGGCCCATCTCTCCGTCTTGCCCTCGGCAGTAGTACTCTCGCCCCAGCCAAGCACCTCCCAGTGGCTGGACACGAAGCACAGCCATCCCTTGCCTCGCCAGTTCCAGCCCCCCTCGACGGCCTGCGTATCCACGCCGGCGACACATTTCAACACGCCGCTGTTGCTGGTGGGCTCGTATTCGACCAGGTCGTCTATTCGGGATTTGCCATCGCCTTTGGACGGCAGGGGCTTGTAGGTGATGCGGACGTTGCGCGCGGATCGCCACATGCTGAGCGTGGAGTGGGTGACGGTCCAGGTGCGGGAGAGCCATTCTACGGATGGAGGAGTCAACACGACGCTGTTGTTCGCTTGTGAGGTTGGAGATGTGTATTTGGACGGGAGGGCGAGAGTAATGGGCGCTTGTTCTGCCATGGCGACGTCGCAGGTCGTTGTGGTTTGCAATGCTGGCGTTGCGTTTGGCAACTCAAATGGTGACGTCGAGGTGCCTCGATTTGAGAATGGGGAATTGCAGCGTTGACGTCGGCTGAGTAGCCGTGGATGTACGCCAGCCTATTCAAACTACCTTCTTTTTCTTCTGTTTTTCCTTCTATCCCTTTTTTTTTCTTTCTCCACGAAGTCTCTTGGCAAAACGCTTTGCATCACACGAACGGGGATCAACTGGCATCTCATGCATCCGGAACATGCTACGTTCGGGGGGACGATGTACAAAGTCACTTCACTGCAAGCTCCAAGCGTGTGGCGACCAACTCGGCCGGGACACGGCACCATAAAAAAAAGAAAGTCGGATCTGTATGTGTCCTAAAACATCTCCGCTTCAAACTTTTTTTTTTTTAATCGCTAGATGCCATTACATGATGCAATCGTACACTGAATAGTTTCGTCGATATTGCCATCCTGGCACGTGACAAAGACATCCTCTCCTAAGTCTCCCGCCCACCGGCTCACTCAACACCAGCCAGCACAGTGCGACCAGCACGAGCTCATCCGCCAAACGTGCTGGGACCGTAGCTGCTGATGGATAGACCCACATCTGGGCAATCTGGCCAGCAAGAAGTCCCCAAGGGCCAAGATCCGCCTGCACTCCGTACGACAACCACATTCTCCTCCTGCCTTTAATGGCCATCAGAAGAAAGCTCAACGTTTAGCGAGCCAGCTCCATACTCTTCAGTAAAACTCAGAGGCCCAGGAAAAACCACGTGGAACAGCCAATTCCTTATCGTCTCCTCGCGAAAGACACAAAGCGGACATCCGAACCTCCATCGTCCCCCAGAGGGTAAAAGGATACATCAAACACACTCGCATCATGGATCCAGGCGCCGGCGCCGACGAAGACGCCGCTGCCATGGCCCAAGCAATGGGCTTCTCCTCCTTCGGTGCCCAAGACCACCCGTCCAAGAAGAGGAGATACAACGCCGCCGCAGACAGCATCTGGTCAGCAGAGACAGCACCACAGCCCCAAGCAACGGGATCAAACACCACACCCTTGGCGGCGCCGGCCGCAAAGACCTCTACCAACGCGGAAGAAATTGACCTGAACGACGAGGATGACGTCGAGGACGACGACGACGGAACTGCTTCATCGCAAGCCGGCCAAGTCTCGATGGCGGCCGGTCTCGCAGGACTACCGGCTCGACCAGCCCCCGGGAGAGGCTTCGTCGGCGGCGTTTCATCCGAGAGTCATGCCCATGCGCCTCGATTTCGGCCGGGAAAACCGGCGCAGACATCGCACAATGAGCTTTGGTACAAGGATTACTACGACAGTACCTCGAATGAGAATCCGTGGGAGCGTCTCGAGAAGGCCATGGGGCTGGAGACGAAAGGGACATGGGTTTCGAGGTCCTCATCCACGGCAGCTGCTGCGAGCTTGACAAGATAGTCCTGCTTGGTCCAGAGGCGCATGGTGTAGCGCCGCAAAAAGGAAAAAAAAAAAGACACATTTGATATTCGACGAAAAACATTGGGACGACAGCTCGGCGACATCTTCCTGGCTTTTCTTTCCATGTTTCTTTTCCTTTATCCCTTCCATCCAACTTGCGAGCTCTTCCACAACTGCATTTAGAAAGGAGAATAGGAGCTCTGTGCCATGTAGGGAAGGAGTTTTTGTGACCGTGAATCCTTGATATATGATCACGTGATCACAATTGACTACATCTACATGACATGGCTTTCGCGGAGTCCGGGAACGCGGTCCCGTTTGCGGCAAACAATGGAACTCCAAAGAGACGTGATAGATACACTTCCGACAGGACCCCGTACGGGATGTCTGCATCCGTCATCACCCGCCCCTCCCTCTCCCTCTGCTTCTCAGAGGGAGATGATGGCACATACTGGAGAGCCATTGGATGCCTGACTGGCCATAGAGCGGTGTTTGCTACTATAGACACACTCTTCCAGGAGCCTACTATCTGTTCTCCTGCTATATATAGCGATACGGACTCCTCATATTGCGGTTCAGCCGTTGCCGAAAGCATCAACCTGTCCGCTACAACAGGAAAAAAGTTCCGGTCATCCAGATCCAGACACGCCCCTTTTTGGGCACGCCCGGCTACTTGTCCGTACCGAATATGAACATGCTATCGGGGAGAAGGGAGTTTTCTACACAAACCCCCTTCTTGCTGGAGTGGCCCTCTGCTTATCCCACGGCAGCCAGCCCTGTTGGTACCGCCCTTCCGGTAGAAGGAGCAGGGTCCCATGTAATCCCGGCATTCACATCCCGCGCCCAGGCACTAGAAAGATGATGCCGACGCCCACAGATGCCAGGGCCACGAGGTGTATCTCATCAACAAGCCTTTGCCACTGAGACCGGCCAATCATACGTCATTCATCGTGAAATAGCCACGAGCGAAGACACCTCCCCACACTTACCGTCTCGCCGTGTGGAGACGGTTCATTGGCAAGGGTGGGCGTCTAATTTGCCGCTAGCAAAACGCAGCCGCCAGATCGGAAGCGACTGCCGAGATGCAAGATTGCCGCGCAACTGACTACATGTGCCGAAGGAATGCGCTTAGACATATTTCTCCCCAACGCGCCATGCTAGTGCCATAAGCGTAGCGATTCGTGATATATCCTCCTGCAGCTATTTCCGAGGAAGAGAGACATTTCCCAAGTGTTTTTTTTTTTTTTTTTCCCTTGTAGAATGCGCAAAAAAGAACCCGAACAGAAGTATCCAAGAAAAAAAAAAAGGAAAAAGGAAAGAAAAGAAAAGAAAATCGCCCGGCCGTTTGAGTCGCCCAAATGAGCCTCGACAATGAACAGAGATTTCGAGAAATGGTGGCAGCCGACCCGGTTTTGTCAACGGGCACAGATCTAGTACTCGGGGGATGGGTATCTCTCGCGAGCCTTGCGAAACTCTTTGGGGTGCTTGCGAGAAGCCTTTGCTTGTAACGATCTAACGCGCGGGTCGAAATGGTCAAACTCGAAAGTCTCTGGATGACATGCCCACTAAAAGGGCAGCAAAGTCTAGATGATCGCAGCTTCGTCCCGATGCATGTGGAGATGCGGCAATAATGCACGCCGTGCCTTTCTGAGAGCTGCCACGACAAGAAGAAGACAAATCAAACAAGAAGAAGAAAAAAAAAAAAAAAAACTCACGACATCTTCTTTTGCGTCCACTCCAAATCACATCTCACCTCGCGCGCGTCACGCATTCCGTCCTGAAACCTCACTCGCGTCTTGGCAAGACGAGCCTGGGCCTGCTTTTGTAGTTGGACGAGTTCGCGGTGTTTTGCGTTGAGCTTGCCGGAGCTGCATGACGCGGCCATTAGCTTTCTTTCTTTCATCCTCATTCCCACGATTCCCGTAAGCGGGAGGACGGCGGAAATCCTCTCCACCTTCTCCCCGCCCTTAAGATTCTCTCTTTTGTTTTTCTTCTGCTCTGCTCTTATCCCTTCCCCCCCTTTTTTTTTTCCTTCTCTTTTTTTTCCCCCCTCTTGCCCCTATCCTTGTATGGTTGTTGTGTTCAACCCACGCCAACAGCAATAGAGGTGTTTGCCAGACAACCGCTTCACTGGCCATTGACCCGGCAGGCAATACTCCTCTGTACGTCCCGCGATTTTCATACCTCCCCAAGTAGACGAACAAGGATCGAGCAGACGCCCCCGGGATAGAGCTAAGCACACTCACGTTTGCGCCTGGACCGCCATACTCCTATCCAGAGGAATGGGGTTAAACGAGTTGGAGAAGCGTTCTTGCATGTATTCTTGGAAATCCATGCCGCTCGCAGAGCGAGTGCTTTCATAGCCCTGCGAGCTCCCAAGATAGCTCGCCGACGTGCCCATGCACCCGCTTTTGCCATAGGACGCGTCGCCAGACGCCGAGCTGACCGAATCGTCGTACTCCGGCGGAGACTTGGAATAGTGGCCGTATGCAGGGCACAGATTGCCCTTTCCAGGGACGGCCATGGGCATGGAATACGGAACGTGCTGGAACGATTCGGACATGATGCCAGACAGGTCCCAAGCATAGAAATCCGAGACTTGGAGGGTTCCAACAAGCACAAGTACGACGGCACCACGGGCAAAACAAATAATAATAAAAAAAGCCGACTGAGAAAATGTTGTGGGACTCGGATCTTTTCCGGAGAGAGACGCTCGTGAATGGACAAAGTCCTTTCCTGCTAGACTCCGGTCAAGCGAGAGGCGGATGCTCTAGCAACACTTATCTGGTGTGTGAGGCAGTGTGACTGTATAGCATGCGAGCAGGATGCGGTGCGACTCGGATGAGAAAGGATGTCTCCTGGGATGAAACTTGAAGTGCTGGAACAAGTCTCTCCGGAGCATCGGGAAGAGAGAAGAAGAAAAAGGATGAGCTTCCGAACACGACGACTCCCTTTATACCTCTTCCACGAGGAACCTCGGGGCATTATGCTCCAAGTGAAACAGACTTGATGACATTCTCTGTTCGTCTTTGACTGTTCTTGTACCACACTTCAACATGAGATTACGAAGCTGTTAGGCAACGACAATGGGGCTAGCAGAACAAAGACGATGCTGACGGCTTGCATGAGGCGGATCGACGGCTTGAATGCGGGGGCAGTGGTGCGTGTACGGGAAAATGGGGCTTTCTCCGTCGTGTAGGCCAAACATAAGACGGCAGGGCGGGGGATAGAATGCATCAGGTCGAGCGGAGGGAGGGTGTGAGTAGAAAACAGCATTGGCCAACGACCATGATACGCATGTGCTTGTGGTGTATATTGCGTCCACCTGAAAGGGGCGTGTAACCTGACTTTGAGTTGAGAAAGTGCCAACTCCAGCGAGAGAATGCATGCGCACATATGTATGTATGCTGAGTTGTACATTTTTTTATTATTTTTATTTTTATTATTATTATTATTATTATTATTATTATTATTATTATTTGAAAAGAAAGAGCCACTGCAATGGGACAGCGATTGGTGACGAAACGAGTCAGTATACCAAATTCTTGACAAGTCCGGGGCCAAGAAACACATGTACATAAATATGTACGTCAGATTGAGAATTTTGAAAAGACTGCGGCCCACCAAGGCCATCAAACCGGCTGGCGATGCGAGAAGAGCCCCTTTTGTCTTTTTTATTTTCTCAAGAGGACTACCCGACGGAGAAGTGGTTGCACTAGCAGTTGAGGCTGTAAACAACAGCCCTACATGAGTCGACCGCCAAGACAAACTCGGGGTGCTGCCGTCCGAGTCGTGGTGGAACAGCTGCAAGGAGAGGAAACCGGGTCACGGAGGCGACATCGAATGGGAAGCCACGCCACAGTCCTGGATTCCGACGGAAGAGGAGGAGCCCGACAGAAAGTAGAAGATGGTGTATAAGCTGTGAGCGACTACGAGCCCAAAAAGGCAGAGCTGGTGTGCACCGCCTGGAGCGGCATGGCAGTCCAGATTTTTTTTTTTTTTTTAATTTTTTTCAGAATGGCCGGCAATCATGGAGCAAAGGACCACCATACCTTGGGGAGCATAATGTTCGTTTTGAATTCCTGAAACCGGAATGATTGGCGAAATGGTGCGCCATCGAATCGGCGCTTCGGCCAAAGACGAACTGGAATCCGGGGCAGGGATGCATCACGTAACGAGGTCGACATGTGGAGTGGCGCTTTAGCTTGTCGGCCATGGCTCGCGCCCGGTCTGGCAGCTCGACAAGTGGCCAGGCGGCATGCCATGATGCCAGTCAATGCGCTGTGATTTCCCGCGTCAGTCTGTGGGCGATGCGTCAAGGTCAGGGTGAGGGGAAGGGCGGCAAAGCTGACGAGGGGATGGAGGGGATGCGCAGGCGTCAGGCCGATATGCATACAACTGTGGGTTCTGGGATGTTCTGGGATGTTCTGCAGCGCGGGAGTGCTGGAGTGCTGGAGTGCTGGAGTGCTGGACGATGCGTTGTCACGATAACGACCACACAACGCTCCGAAAGGCAGCAATGCAGGGTGCGGCGCGTACATGGATGTACATACATATGCATGTGCCACCAGGCGCCAACGTTGAATGATCGAGGTGTCAACCAACATTGACGGCCAGGCGTGATGCTTCCGCGCGCCTTGGGCATCTTGACATGCGGCATACTGTCCTGGCTCCAGCTCTGGCCTCTGATTTGTCGGCTCGACAGACATTCTGCGGTCATTGGTCGGAAGTGCGACTTGTTGTGGAAGCAGACACGGAGCTCAACCTGCCACTTCTCAAGCTTGCATCATTGCTGGCTGATGAGCGTGATGACAAGCCGGGCGTGTCCGACTCCGGTCCCTCGTTGTCATCCGCCACGACTCCAGGAGCCCAGGACCGCCCCCCCCCGACCGCGGCTAGACCAAAAGGGAGGAATTGAGAACAGATGAGACCGTGGCACGACTCTCTGGTGCGCCCCAGCACGTTGCGAAGAATCGCCCCAGCCAATATCAAAGACAAGAAATGGGGGGGTGTGCAACGTGCAAGGGACCGGACATTGATGTTATGGCAAGACGAAGTGCTCCGGCCGCCCAGCTAATCCACTTCCCTTCCAGTCTCTCCTGTCGGGATACCATGCATATATCTACACCGTCTGGTGCCGCCCCGGCTCTCGCAGCAGTGGCCACGGGTGACTCGTGACAGCAAGTCTCGTCAGAACCGGGCGCGCAAACATGACGACTGCCCTGGCCAACAACCGTGTCCAATGACCGGCGACCGTTTCTGCCCAGTCTGGTCCTTTTCCACCGGGAAGACACTCTCTCCTACAAGCTGGGTTCGCCATGCCGAGATCCGGAGCAATGAGGATACTTTGCGATACCCAAGTCATCATTCCCTCGACACGGCTGCCCACAAAGAGCTCAGTCATTTAATGAAGGGAGTCTTTTTCACATTAAACCCAACCTCTATCTACCGGAGCTTCGCTTTTTACAGCTAATGATGTTGCCTTTGCCGAGCCCCGAATTCTTTGCCCCTTCATGCCAACGCTGCCGCGCGCTCACGTGCATAACCCAAATCCTGCGACGCATGATGCAGGCTATCGTAAACTGGGAGAAAAAAAAGGACACGGTAATTAAATAGTTTTTTTTCTTTTCTTTTTTTTTTTGTGTCTGTGTGTGTGTCTGTGTGTGTGTGTTGGGGAGAGAGGAGAGGAGGGGTTGGGGGGGGGGGGGGGGGGGGGGGGGGGGGGGTAGGGTATCAATGTTTGTGGCAGACAAGGGCGTCGAAGCCCCTACTTCGCTGGCCCCCCTGACTTGATTTTGACGTGATTGCATGCCTTAAACATGTTTCAACCAAAGAGCTTGAGGAAACCCCATATAGCAACGCCGCTGAGCACAGGAATTGTTAAATTATCGTCCCACCCAAAAATATCGACAACTTCACTCGCCGAGGCCGCAAACCCATTCCACACACTCAGAATGGTCAGGGCCAGGGTGCCCGATACGGTGACGGCGCTTTGCGACACGCTCAGCCCCAGGGCATGTGCCACGGTCGACGGCACCGACAGAGTCAGAGTCCCCTTGAACATGAAGTTCTCGTCGCCTGGCATGGGTCCAAAAGTAGGAACCAGCCACCCATACCAGAAGAAGGAGGTCGCGACGCCGACCAGACAGGCGGCCAGCGAGCCGGCGAGGGACTTGCCGCGACGGAGTCGGGGCGTGTACCTGCCCCAGAGGCGGCCAAAGGTGCTGGCGGCGGTATCGCACCAGCTCAGGAGGAGGACACTCATGGCGCTGACGTCCTTGGGCAGGAAGTACAAGACGGCCCACGCACCCAGCAGGTAGAAGATGACGCCGTTGAAGCCAGAGTACTCGCTCTCGCGCATCAGCGCGCCGAGAAGTCGCACGTAGAGCCTGTTGACGGAGCTGTACCGGTGGCGCAGCAAGTCTGTCATGGCAATGGGGACGAGGGCGGCCATGAGATAGGGCGGCGCGGAAGCCGTGCGGGTGCCCGTCAGGTATAGCCACACGACGAAGAAGCCAATGGAGACGTGGAGGACCTTGCGGGGCACTTCGTGCTTGTGCACAAAGGTTCGCCAGTGTCGATGGATGGGGATGAGTCCCAGCGGGCTGGGGCTTCGGCTGAAGTCTCGCCATGACCAGCCGGAGGGTTGTGGGGGTGCAAGATGGCCGTTTGCCGCGGCACTTGTGCCGTTGGATTCGCTTGTTTTATCATCGATGGACGCGAGAGTTGGTTGTTTGCACGTGAGGGGGTTCGTGGCCATGTTCCCGATGCTGCTGGGCGTCGTGCGAGCGAGCGCCGCCGAGCCAAGGGGAGATCTGCTCCGCGTCCGAGACCTTCGGCCCGCCCCCGGAGCGCCGTCGTCGACATGGTCGCGCCCGAGTGCGCTCTCTGCATCCTCGCCCTTGTCCTCGTCTTCCTCCAGGAAGTGCTGCGAGAGCGCCATCTGCTTCCGCGCGGCCGAGCGCGTCGTCGGAGCTGCGTACTCGACACCGTGCGGCGACGGCGTAGGGCTCGGCGATATGACACGGGGCGTATCGGGAATGGCGGCAGACTTGCGACGCAGAGACATGGTGAACGACACGGGCGGCAGTGCAGAGCAGCGCAGGACACCTACGAGAAGGCGACGGAGGGATGCAAACGTAGACGGCCAGAGACTGTGGTCATCACTCTCCGCCAGGAGCGACGTGGAGGGGGCGTAGAGATGGGAATCAACGTGTTTGTCTCGGCGCGAGCGGCGCGCCGGAGAGGGGTTGTGCCCGTCGTCGGCCAGGTCCAGAGCAAAAAAAGGCCTATACGGGGTCGCGTGTCTTAGTGTCGCAAAGGCCGCCGGCTCTGTCGGATCCAGGATGAAGACGTTTGGAGATGCAGCAGAGGTGATGGCCCCCACCGCATGACGCAATGAACAAGGAGAGCTTCGAGGCACGGCGGCTGCGTGGGCAGCAGGGCGCGCGCATGAAGGGCGTTTGCGGTGTCGAGAAGGGGTCGAACGCGAGAGGGGGGGTTTTCGGAATAGATTTCTTCTTCTTTTTCTGGAAATGATCGGATGTGAGATTACGTGTGTTCCCGGCTTTTGGAGCCTCGAGACACCAGATTGGATTTTTTTTTTTTTTTTAATTTTTCGGCTTGCCGTCGTTTTCCCTGCGTGTCCAGCTGAGAAAAAGCGACTACCCATGCAGAGGGGAGCGGGCTGCCGGTTGGTGCAACGGGAATTTCTGCCGGCTTTGGTTGGGCGGTGGACGCCGAGGCCTGCTGGCGGGGCGGTGAGAGTGACTGGGCGGATCGACTCTTATCGATGGCTCCACCTGGTCGGCAAGCAGCCGCTCCTCTGCATCCTCACGTGCTGATAAGATGCCGACGCTGGCGATAGCGTCAACTTTTTTGTTTTCTGTAGCGCCGCTCTTCCTTGTCCAACGTTGTAATTCTTGTTGCAGCATCATGGCGCCTGAAAAGGCTGCCCCCAAGAGGAGCGTCCGCGCCTGGGATGCTCTGCGTCCTGCCCTCCCGCAATGGATCCTGGACGCCGTGCAGTCTCTGGGGTTTTCGCAAATGACGCCCGTGCAGGCCGCCACCATGCCGCATTTCATGGGCAACAAGGATGTGGTTGTAGAGGTGAGTTTTCTTCTTCTTCTTCTTCTTCTTCTTCTTCTCCTCCTCCTTCTTTTTCAGGAAATCTATAGTCGCTTTTCCCAATCTCTAACATGATTCTTCTCTTGTGCAGGCTGTCACGGGTAGTGGGAAAACCATGGCTTTTTTGCTGCCCATCGTCCAACGTATTTTGCGCCTCGACGAGCCTACCAAGAAACATCATGTCGCCGCCATCATCATCTCGCCCACGAGGGAACTCGCCGCCCAAATACACACCGTTCTCATGTCGCTCCTGGCGTTCCACCCGCCGTCCGCCGAGATAATTCCATACTTGAAGGATGAGGAGAAAAGACCGTCCACTGCCGCGCCGGTGATTGTGCCGCAACTCCTCGTTGGCGGCACGACGACGACGGCTCAGGACCTCCAGTTCTTCATGCGTCACAGCCCCAATGTCTTGATATCCTCCCCTGGGAGACTCGTCGAGCTACTGTCGTCGCCGCAGGTGCACTGTCCGCAGTCGTCATTCGAGATGCTGGTTCTGGACGAGGCGGACCGGCTGCTGGATCTGGGCTTCAAACAAGATCTACAGGGCATCATTGCGCAACTTCCAAAACAGAGACGCACTGGTCTTTTCAGCGCCAGCGTGAGCGAGGCCGTCTCCGAGATCATCCGCGTGGGCTTGCGGAATCCTGTCAAGATTGAAGTCCGGGTCAAGATGAAGGACGGCGGCGTCTTGGAGGACCGGAAGACGCCTGCGAGTCTCAAGATGGCCTACATCGTGAAGCCGGCTACACAGAAACTACCAGCGCTGGCGCAATTGCTCGAAAAGCTACCTGTCACCCCTCAACGCACCATTGTATTTCTGTCCACGTGTGCGGCAGTGGATTACTTCCAGCACGTGCTGCCGGGCCTGCTTCCGGCGGGGTTTTCTTTGGTGCCGCTACACGGCAAGCACCCTGCCAAGGTGCGAGAAAAGAACTTTGCCAGGTTCCTGGGCTCCGTTTCGCCGACGGTCCTGGTCACGACAGATCTGGCCGCGCGGGGGCTCGATATTCCGCAGGTCGACCTGGTTGTGCAGGTGGACGCGCCGTCCGACCCGAAAGTCTTCATCCACCGCAGCGGCAGAGCCGGTCGAGCGGGAAGAAAAGGGCTGGCCGTGTTGATGCTTCATCCGGGCCGCGAGGAGGACTACCTGCGGTTTCTGGAAATCCGCAAGACGCCCATCACGCCGCTGCAGAAGCCGCAAATTCAGGTCTCGGAAGACGCCGCGATGGCTGCCACAGAAAAGATGCGCAAGCTGGCAAAGACGGACCGTGCCATCTACGACAAGGCGCAAAAGGCGTTTGTGAGCTGGGTGCGCAGCTACGCGGCCCATCAAGCAACGTCCATCTTCTGCGTTGCCGACCTCGACTGGGCGGATCTGGGCCACGCATGGGGCCTCCTGCGCATGCCGCGCATGCCCGAGCTCAAGACGTGGAAGGGCGACAAGACGCTGGGCGTAGCAGACGTGGACTGGGACACGTTTGCCTACAAGGACAAGGCACGGGAGAAGGCACGGCAGGAGGCTCTCGAGGCGGAGCGCAACGGAGAGGTTGAGGAGAAGAGAAAGGCGGACAAGTCCCGGAAGCGCAAGAACGAGGCATGGAGCAACCGGCTGGGGCAGGACGAGCAGCGCGTGGAGAGGCGCGAGAAGAGGCACAAGAAGCGGGAGGCGGAGAGAAATGCCAGCATGACGGAAGAGCAGCGGCTGGAGAAGAAGAAGCTAGACGAGCTGATTCGGCAGGTGAGGGAGCAGAACCTGGCCAAGGCCAAGGCCGCCTCGGCGGGAAAAGACGATGAGTTTGAAGGCTTCGACGACTAGATTTTCTTTTTCTTTTCTTATCTTTTTCTTTCCTCATCTTTTTCTTTTCTTTTTTTCCAGATCCTCCACCCAGCTGGAATGCAATACAAATACCCTTTTTTTTTTTTATTTTGGGCTTTCTTTTCCTTGGCCATATGGTACCCGGACATGTACCTCCTCCACATCCCACCAAGAGCATCAAAGCAAACGCCACCGTCTCGACCCTCACGCCCGTCTCCCATGACATCAACCAAAGCAATAGTCGACGCACAACGCCACGGCCCCGGTACATTGTCTTCCCGCCATCGCATCTGCATTCCAAGCTTCGGCCCCGCGCAGCGCCGATGACCTCAGAGAAACACGCCGCGAAAGTACGCCGCGGATAGATATACACTATTCTTGTCCCGGGAGGGCGCGTCCCCGCCGTTGCTCGGAGAGGAGCGCAAGAGAAGCGCCAACTGACTATAAGACGGGCCTTGGCCCCCTTGTGCCATCTCTGTACTCCTGCCCAGTCATCAAGATTGTCCACACTGCCCCCTTTGAAACACTCGCCTCAAAACAAGGCAAGACCGAAACGAGAATCACCAACCCGCCAAAGACCATGGCCCCAGTCGCAGCAACCCCCGTCAACACCCTCGCCTGCGACCACTGCAGTACGTCCCCCATGCAAAGCGGGATGGCAAAAACGAAAACCACTAATTCGCCTAGATTGCGCCGCGGACCTGGCCGCCGAGGCATTTTGCCCAATATGCCAGCACATACACGTGTCCAACTAACGTGGGCTGCTGGCTCCGGTCGGGACATGTCAGGAAGCGAATGAGAAACCGGCGTGAAGAAATAAAGGCCGAAAGAAAAAAAAAAGGAAAGGAACGAGATTCGTTTGCGAATGGATGTGCATAGCATTTAGAACACAAGTACACATGCACATGCACTGGCTACGCCGTTCAAATCTCTTTTTGCTGAAATTATGTGCCAAAATGCTCCGGTCGGAAGCTGAAGCTACGGCACGCATGTGCCTGTGACGGACTGGATATCAATGCCGCCGAGACCTCGGCCGTCTCGGACGGAGAGCCGCGAGGACAAACAAACAAACACATATAAACACGCAGATATGCGCAAGCCACGTCATGCGTCTCCTCGCAACTCTTGGGGAACAAACAAACTACCTTGGTGCAGAGGCAATCCGAGGAGCCCTCATCTATCATATACCTCAACGGTACCATTCTCTATATGCTAATACAACCAACCCTTGGCTCGACTGTCATTGCATTACTTTCCTCGTCCTTTGCTCAGAGCCAACGCGACCTTCACGCCGCTGTCGTGCCAGTCCCTTTCCAGTCCCTCTCCAATCTTCGCACATAATTCGTCTCGGAGCCCAACTCAACGACAGCACTGTTATTTTGAGAATGCCTTCTCTCTTTTGTTCCTTTCTTGTTGCCAAAATGGTCAAGATCAGCTATAAATGCACGTCACCTTCATTACTCTTTTTATTTTGCCGCGTCGTAGCATGGATACGACGAGTTGCCGCGCCAACCCTTATGTAACCTGTGATACATCTAGACTTGGTATCACTACGGGTCAAGTGAAGAAAAGAAAAGGAAAAGAAGAAGAAAAGAAGAAGAAGAAAAAGAAGAAGAAGAAGGGGGGATGTCGAAAAGTTCAAGCGAACCAGTTAACGGGAATACGCAGTGCGCCCTATGATGCAAAAATGTTCGTTGCCAACGGCCGATCCGAGGACTATCATGCTAGATCTTTCCTCACATGACGGGACCAGGAGGATGGCGGGCTTCTCTTTTTGTTACAAACCGTAAAACTCCCAGCCATCTCGCGTATCCGTCAAGGACTCGGCTTTGTCCAGCGTGACTGCCGATGACGCCTCCACCGTGCCTGGGGCAAACTCAGTTCTGAGTTCTTCGTTCAGTCACAGCTCTTCCTCCAACTCGGATGGCTTCAGAAGACCGCCGACTTTTTGCCGTCTCTCCATGTCAGCAGCCTTCGCGGCGCGTTCTTGTTGCTCCTTTTCCACCAGGAACAACTCTGCATTGTCGCCAGAAAACTCCTTGAGCGAAATGAGAAAGTCTCGCATGTTAAGTCGGAACTTGTCATATTGTGTGTTGAGCGACAATAATCCTTCCACGAAGCTCGTCACCTGGGCACTAAATGAGAAATAGAATCAGTAAGCAATCAGGAAAGACGGTGCCAAGAGATGTTTTTATGATGTTTTAGAGAAAGGGGGGAAAACAAGAGAAAGAATAACTGGCAACGTACGCTTGTATATTGGGAAACGCATTGCGTAGTAAAGTTACCACCGAGGTTCCGAGATATTCCTTATTGGAAGTTCCAGCCTGAGCTTGTTCGGCTGTGTAGATTGGTCCTTGGACCTTGGGTTGAGTACCATCGGCCGGGTGGATGTAGTAGAATAGCTTCATGAGTAGCATAGACTGTGTCTTGAATCCAGCCTTGTGATCACTGTCCGTCACAACAAATAAAACGTCCTGCAGAATTGTCATGAAAAACCGCTGGAAGAAGGCATTCGCCGTGGCCGCATCCGTCTTCTCGGCAACGTTGTTAATCAATTCGAGACACATGTTGAGCCCGGCGGCTTCCACGTCACGGTTGTCGTGCTTGAAGGCCCACGAACACGAATCAATGACAAACTTGAATTGGTTGTTATCCAACTTCAACAGTGCGGGGAAGCAATGCAGGTTGATGGCCCGAAGGAGGTTGAAGAATTCCACTCGGTGCTCAGGAAACTCGGAGAAATCCTTGTTAATCATTCCCAGAGTACACTCAAACACGTTCTCCATAATCGTGGGCACCTGGTCTTCCATCAAAGCAGAGAGCTTTGTGATGATTGTCGACATGGCCTTTAGTACTTCGGCATCACGAGCTCCAGCCACGTTACGGTTGTAGTCGACAAGAACGCAGTCAAGCAAGGGCGGCACCATTTGAGCTCGAACTGCCTGCAAATCTTCTGCCTTTTCGACGTACGTCTCGATGAGCTTCAAGATTTCCTTTTTTATGGTTCGCAATCCTCGAACTTTGGGCATCTTGGTAGCCAATTCACCTGTTTGAAAAAAAAAGAAAAGAAAAAGAAAAAGAAAAAAAAGGCATTAGTAAATCCATGGTAATACTTGGGGTAGGGGGTGATGGGCCGATGGTACATACCATCTCTGGCTACAGATTCAGAAATCAGACCGCTGGTTGCACGGTACATTTCCAGCATGTCGTGATAAATACGACCAATCTGCGGGTAAAAGTATGGTCCGATAGAGGTGCAGGCGGAGACGTTGGTCTTCATAATGTTTCCAATAACTTTGATCGTTTCAGCATCCTGCAGAATGGATGGATTGACTGACGCCTGCTTGATAATCTCATCCCAAGCCGCATTGGGAATATTCATCAGATCGGCCAGCAGGCGCTCCTGTTGATGCTTGTTGCCCTGTGCCGCAACCATGTAGCCACAAGCCTCGTAAAAGGTGTGCACTTGCTGAGGAGTAAGGTCACACGTGATTTTGCCCATATTTCGAACAATCTCATCAATAAAGGGCTCCTGCTCGCTAGGCTGGAGCGCCACAAAGTGTCGGCGACATTGTCTGGCAATCTTGATGAAGGTATCGCAAGCCATGTCTTGCACACCTAGAAAGATCACACTATTTTAGCACATTGGACTGGCCCATTTGGCAGATCAAGGGCCGGCTGACCGGCGGGAGAGAGGGAGGAGGGGGAGGAGAACAAGAGGAAGAAAGGTCAGAAACATACCTTCGTGCGACTCATGCATAAACTCAAACAGTTTGTTGACGACAGTTTTAAGAAACTTCCAGTGTGCCTTTAGGAAGCGCGGATATTGGCCGACAATGTACATGATGTTACTCGCCACGACAGCCTTGTTATCCTTGCCACGCTTCATCTCCGTGAGACCCAAGAGATCCTTGATGACTGTAACGAGAAAGCGCTTCTCGGTCTCCTCGTTCATAGCCAACGAGATGGATCCAATAGCCCAGCACAAAACATTGCAGTTGTGCCATGACCACTCGGATCCGTCAACCTGACGAGCCAGCTTCTCCGTCATGATGTTTTCCGTGTCAACCACATCCAGGTGAGTTAGGTAGACCAAGCATTCTCTGATGGTCTTGTAAAGCTGAACGGTATCACTCTCCTTGACAAATTCTCGAACTATTTCGCCCTCATCATTTTCCACAATGAGCACTTCTTCAGGTCGCACCATTCTTTCAATCATGACGAGTCGCAGATTGGAAAGAACTTCGTTGTACTTGTGCTTTCGAAGAGGATAATTCATCAGCACCGATGGGTTGGGTGCACCACTGCCGGACATGCCACCAACAGCCATGAGCGGGTTGACGTCAGTAATGGGGAGCTGCTGCATTTCGTCATAGAGTTCTTGAACCAGCTTCAGCCAATAATCCAGGCAAATCTTGAAAATCTCGCGGTCGTCGATTTGGGATATCCTGATCAAATAGTAGTGTCCATGCATAAGATAATCTCGATTCGGGAGTTTTTCAATAAGCTATAGCAAAGACAATATGCGTTAGGAAGAGAGCACTCTCGCGTAGATACTTAGGATTAAGGAGAGTGGGGTCGTGCAACTCACATTCAGATGTGTTCCGAAGAAATTGCAAAGGAAGAGAGCAAGGTTTTGGACAAACTGTTGGTCTCTAGAATTACTCGACGGATATGTCGTCTTCAAATCTAGTGTGACCG
The DNA here is from genome assembly GCA_018360135.1 of Claviceps sorghi. Lineage (NCBI taxonomy): Eukaryota > Fungi > Ascomycota > Sordariomycetes > Hypocreales > Clavicipitaceae > Claviceps > Claviceps sorghi. The sequence continues at coordinate 3,549 of SRPV01000220.1, read as the reverse complement.
GAATAATGTCCGCAATAGTGGTCAACACTTCCGTAAACATCTTGACAAGCTGCTCCTCATACGCATTGGGCTGTCCAGCTACAGCAGTCTGAAGTCCACCGATTTCCGTCAGACACTGAAGAGTAACGTTACGAAATTCCGGGGCAGAAAGGAATCGAGTGCGAAGAGTGTCGATCAGACTCGTCTCGAAAATGTAGCCTAGCGGGATCCAGTTACAGAAACGCAGGAGTGTCTCGAGGGTAGCATGAACCAGGCTGGGTTCGTCGGCGGTGGCGAGAACTTCTTGGCACAACTGGAATATTTGTGAGAATTCAGCACACATTGTCTGCTTGAGGTTTCTCGTTTTGGTCGACGTCATTTGTTCGGCCGAATAGTCGAAAACCTCTTCCGAGAGCAATCGCAAGATGATCATGTTGTTTTCGCAGATGGAAAGTCCCGCGTGACAAGAGGAGATGATCTCGTTTATGAACGTAGGCCAATTGTGAGGCCATTCCTGCTTGAGAACGGAGATGAGGACGAGATTGAGCTTGTTGAGCAGGGTTTTGTTCTGCTTCAGGGATTCATCGGAGCCGGAACATTGAACAATGAATTGCACGACGAAGTTTCGAATTCCTAAGCGGGAAAGTTAGATGGCGAATGCGCAAGGAGAGAGGCGAAGAGATAAGTCGCAATCTCGAGCTCAAGCACGTTAAAAACGCGTAGCATACCTTGACACTGATCACGAGGTAAGACCTTCCATCTCGTCATGATGACATGGTCCAGAACCTGCAAGCCCAAGTCTTGAGAGACACGGAGCTGGTTAGCATTCTGAACACAATCTTTACTTCTACCTCCACAACAGCGGGCGACCCGACATCTGAAGCAGGCACCCTTGTTGCCTTTCCTTTCCTTTCCGCGTCGCCTTAAATAGAGGATTTCTTTCCACGTACATTTGGTCTGGGGGTATTGTGCGCTGGAGAGAATTTGGTCGACCAGAAGCCAGGAATCGGGGTCTTCTTTAAACTGGCGTCACAGAAGTTAGCTGTCTGATTATATTCTCGTTGTTCAGCGAGGATGAGCAGATCCGAATTTCCGTCGTCGATGTTCGGTGTCGAGCCCGTCTGGGAGAGAAGGTCCTCATCTTTGCCGATATTGGTTGTACCGGAAGGCGGACGGAGGATTGGTTGCACTTGCTTACCTGGTTCAGCGCGGTTTGGGCAGTTTTTTGCTGCACATAGCAAAAGAACAAAGAGAGGTGTCAGTGCGTGTGTCCAAAGTGAGGGAGAATTTTTCTTCTTCTTTTTCATGTTTATTTCCTCTTCTTTTCCATCACAAGACAAGAGGATCACGTACCTGCTCTCCGCGACCTTCGTAAAAGGTACGAACCGTGTTGTCGAGCTCTTCTATCGTGACAGCCATGGTCTGAGCGAGACGAGGCTAGCAACGAGGGGAAGCAAAACCAAGGGCGGGGGAAGAAACGTCCAGCAATCTTTCGACGAAGGCGAAGCTCGCGCAGCACACAAGAGGAGGTGTGCGGCACGTCGCGGAAAAAGGTGCAGCTCTGACGTCTGGAGCTTGTTGAAGGTAAAAGGTTTGAGGGGAATAGAGAAGAGGCGTAGAGGATGTGGGCGGGAGGTGAGGAGGAAGCCGTTGGTGGTGTTGGCGGTGCTCGGGTGATGCAGATGCAGACGGGATGCAGATGCAGATGCAGACTGAATGCAGTTGGTGGCGGCGGCGGCGGCCAGGCGGCGGCCAGGCGGCGGCAGAAGCACCTGGAGCCTGGGGCCTGGGGCTGGAGCCTGGGGCCTGGGGGCAGCAGCAACGTCCAGCGCTGGACAATGAGCAGGCCGCGGCGGGTCCGGCCCAGACTCGGCGTCCAGGGTGCAGGGTGCAGGTGGTGACGAGAAGGCGCGAGAAAAGGCAAGAAACGTGGACCGCCTGGCCTGGCGGAGAGCACTGAGCTCTCTTCACTGCGCCGGCACCGCTCAGCAAGGTGCAATGTTGGCAGGCAGAGACGCTGGGTGTGGGCTCCCTAGCGGAAGATAACGGCCAGGCGTGGCCGGGGGCCTTTGTTGGCTTCCAGGCTCCTCCAGCCGCGTCCACGTGCCGTCCGGGTCTGGTCTGGTCTGGTCAACTGGTGCCAGCAGGCTCCATGTTCCGCTGCAGGAAGTCCACATGCAGCACAGGCAATCCCAAACATTTTGCCATATAATTTTGGCGTCAAAACGTTTCGCAGTTACTTACGACCCACTGTACTTGGCACGCCGCTCGCCGGCAATGTGTAACAGGGTTGTGGTCCCCCATCTAGCACTAGCTTTCATGCGCCGGCACTGCGCCCGCTTTGCTGTGACGCTGCTCCGTCCTGTACTCGGTACTTATCTACGTGGGCGTACGTGCAGTACTTGCGTTGGCCGCGATGCCGGTGCTGCCGGTGCTGCCGGTGCTGCTGGTGCTGCTGGTGCAACCCGTTGGTCGACTTGGTCCTTAAAACATAAATGTCCCTGCAAGCACCGAGGCTGTCAGGCCACTGCGTCGGACTGGATCCATCTAAACGCCCAATTTCGCCCGCCACTGAAAGTACTTTCCCTCATTTTCCCTCATGCTTACTAAGTACCTAAAGTAGGTACTTACATACTACAGGTACCAGGTAGGTACTTTACTTAGTAGGTAGGTACTTACACAAAACATACTTGATCAATCTTCAAGTCCACACTGTCTCGTCGAAATGTGAAACCTTTGATCAAATTGCACGTGGACGAAAGCTCCATCCCACAAGAGACCTGGCGATTCTCCATTTTACATGTTTCTACATATGTGTTCGTCGACAAGAAAAAGAAGAAGAAGAAGAAGAAGCAGGAATTAGCGCAAGGTAACAAATGCTCTTCATAGAAACCTGCCTTCCTTTGTATATGTGTCTAATTGCTCATTGGCTTCATAGCATGCATCTCTTTCTGGCACGATACGGCATTCTCTCCAGTCACGCTTTATATCCACACTCGGCCAAAGTGTCTCGTAGAGCTTGTAAGGCTTTATCAATGTCGGACCTCTTAGGGTCCATCTATAGTGAAAGACACGTCAGCAACGCCATGAACAGTGGCGCAAGCACCCTATCACAAACGGAGAGAACCATGGACGTACAGCTGATGGCCCCATGTGACCAAATCGAACATATTTGCTGCCAATCTCCTTGTGTAGACCGCCGGCAAAGATGATGCCCTTGTTTAACAGCTTGGGAAGAACGTCGGGGATGCTGACACTGTCGGGTAGATAAATGGCAGTCATGGCATGAGCCTGGTCTTCGGGCTTGGCTGCCACAATTTTCAAGCCGAGTTCGGCAATGGCCTTTTTGACCTTGTCGGATACCTCAATGTGTCTCTGGAAGCGCTCGGTCAGAGGACGAGCCAGAATCTGGCTGACGGCGGTGTTCAGGGCGCGAATGAGCTGCGGCGAAGGGGTAGAGAAGTAGGACGGCTTCTTGGCCTCGTAGTTTTGCATGACTTGGCGCGAGTGTTAGCCCCTCTTCTTCCTCTTCTTCTTCTTCTTCTTCTTTTTTTTTTTTTTATTTTTGCT
>SRPV01000022.1:0-60652 GCA_018360135.1 Claviceps sorghi | reverse complement strand
TAATATATTAAATTCCTATAATAAATTAGTTATTAAAGAATTTAATAAAAGGGTATATAGCTTCCTAAAAGCTATAAGGCTTAAGGGACTGAAAAACTATAACTAATAAAAATAAGCCCTAGCTATCCAATTTAGAGCTTTAAAAATACTTAATTTCTTAGATAATTCTAAGGGATTTTCTAGTAATTTAAGTAATCTAAACTAAGCTATTATTTTTATACTTTTAAGAGATAGCTATTCTAAGGGCCTTTAAGCTACTATAATTTAGTAATAAAACTTTATAGAAGCTTTTAGCCTTTTAGAAAGGTAGTATTCTTATAGTGCTAAAATATAATATAGCTCTTTATATTCCTAATTTTATAGCCTTACTTTTTAAGATTATAAGGGATTTTTAAAGGCTTTTAATGCTTTATTTAATAATTTACTAGCTAAATTAGCAATTTCTAGCGTTTTTATAGAGCCTATAAATTAAGTAAATTAATATTTATAAGTATTAAAGTCTACTTTTCCTTAGTAGGTAAAAAGGCAATAATTTACTATAAGGACTAATAGGGCCCTAAGAATCCCTATAAGAGCACTAAATCTGTAATTTTTAATAGTAAACCTACTAAAAGAGTAGTGAGATAAGAGCTCTATAGTAGCTAAAGCTTTAAATTATAAAGCTAAAGAATCTATATATAAGGGATTTAAAGAAAATAAAACCCTTAATTTTAATTCTAAAAAGAATAAGAATAAAAAGAATAACTTTAAAGAAAATAAGGGAAATTTTAAGTCCTTTTTTTCTAAGAAAAAGAAAGGTAAATTATCTAAAAAATCCTTTAAAAAGGCTAAGAATAAGACCTAAGAGAGCGCTTTTATGCTAGGCAATTTTAGCCTTACTAATGGTTCTTTAAAGAACTTTAGTAGACTTAGCAGCCTTAGTACTAGTAGCAAATCTTCTAATTTTAGCAGTGTTATTAGTACTAAAAGTGAGCCTAAGCTAGAAGATAAAATATCTTTTAAGGCCTTTAATTTTAGCTATAAAGTAATAAAGAATGCCCTTCTTTATAATATAGGCTTTATAGTACACTTAGTTAATTCTAAAGAGCACTTTATAGGCTATATACTTTATAAAAAGAGATAAGCTAAGCCTATTTTTACTAATAAGGGACCTATTTATTTAAAGGGATTTAAAAAAGCTAAATTTTTAGTGCTTTACTAGTAAAACCCTAATAAATATAAGCCTTTAATTCTTTAAAATATACTATATTTTCTAAACTTAGATATAAATATAGTTAGTAAACTAAAGCACTATTTAGTAAGGGGCTATATAAGTAAAAATGCCCTATATTTAGCTAATAGGTTTTATATTAGTTTTTTAAATGTTAGAAAATACGGTTTTTTCTTTTAAGTAAAAGATAATAACACACTCTTTTTAAGGACTAATAGTAGCTCTTTTAGCTATTATAATAGTTACTTTTGCTACTATACTAACTACCTTATAAAGGTAAAAATACCTTTATAAAAGCTATCCTAAGCTAATAAAGCTGCTAAAATTAAAGAATTAGGGGATTTTAGTAATTTAAAACCCCTTAATTCTATAGCCCCTTTTTCCCTAATGCCTATAGCCTTAAGCTAGGCCCTTAAATTAAAGGATTTAGTTCTTAAATCTAAGGATTTATAGGGGGTTTTAGTAGACTCTCTTATTATTTTATTAGAGGCTTTAAAAGACTATAAGGTAACTAAAAGGAATTTTAAAGCCCTTAGGTTTACTAATGCCTTACTAAGAGGCCTATAGCTCCTTAGAAGGGACCTAGTAAGGAGCTAAGGAAGAAGGCCTTATAAGGCCTAAAAGGCTACCTAAATTAGGCATTAAAAGTGATTTTTTAGAGCTTAATTTATACTAAAAATTGCTAAAACTAGCTAGAATTTAGTATATTTAACTAAGGCATTTAGGGCTTAACCTTCTAAAGAAAATAAGCTAATTAGCTAAGGGAATACTAGATTTTTCTAATATTAAAGATAAGGATTTTAACTGCTTAGTATATAACTAAACTAAGGTAGTTAAAAGACTTAGTAAAAATCCTATCCTTAACCCTTCTAAAGCCCTTAATAGAATAAAGAGGGATATAGTAAAAATAAGCCCTATTCCTTATAATAAGCACTAAATTTACCTATTTTTAGTAGACTAAAAAACTAAATTTAAGTAGGCTTCATAAATTCTTAATAAGGAAGGCCTTACTATATTTTTAGCTATAAAAGGCTTCTTTAAAACCCTAAAGAATAAATTTAAGACCTACCCTAAACATTTATATTTTAATAGAGGTAAAGAAATTAATTCTACTTTATAAAGCTAATTAGCTAAAAAGGGGATTAAATTTACTACTTCTTTCTCTTATATCTATAAGCAAAATAGATTAGCTAAGCAATCTATTTATGTTATTATAAATAGATTATAGGCTACCCTACACTAGTTTAGTTTACCTTTATTTATATAGAATTCTACGCTTTTTTTAGTATTAAATTCTATAAATTTATTAGCTAATTCTATAAAACTAGCGTACCTAGTATAATTATTAGCTAATAATTTTAATAAGCCTTTTAGGCCTAATTATAGCTCTCTTAGGGCTATAGGCTCTTATTATAAAGTCCTAATTCTACTAAAAAAAAGGCTTAAAGCTTAAAAGCTAGCCCCTAGGACTATTGTTACGTGCTGGAATGCCTTATAAGGGCTTGTACAACTGCACCCTCTCAACCGAGGCTGCAAAAGATCTTTTGGCGCAGTGGCACAAGCACTGTATTAGCTAGTATTCTGGTATATAACAACTAGTAGCAATTACACTAAGGCTTATGGTTTAAGTCCTAGCTGTGCGGCTTCTTTACGTACCTTAGCGAAGACTTTTGTTTTAGTACTAGCTATAAGCTAGGGATTCTTAGTGCTTAGTGCTAGGCTAATATATAATAATATAAAAATATTAGTACTAAAGGCTATAATTCCCTTGCTAAGATACCTATACTAAACTAGCTTAAAAGATCCCTCTTAATTTTAGTATACTAAGATATAAGGCTAAGCTAAGTTAGGCTAGCATAGGACTGCTAGCTTATAGGGCCCCTAGCACCTATTATATGCTAAAATGCCTTATAAGGGCTTGTATAACTGCACCCTCTTAACCAAGGCTGCAGAAGATCTTTTGGCGCAGTGGCACAAGCACTGCGTTAGCTAGTATTCTGGCACGTAACAACTATACTTAAAAGGCTAATTACTATAGCGAGTTCTAAGACCTATATAGTATATATTCCCTCTAAGAAGCTTATAATAAAGACTAGCTTTTTTAAAATTATAGAACTTATAGGCCCTATTTTTAGTAGCCTTCTTAGGCCTTCTATAGGGAATAGCTTTTTAAAGGGGGATTTTCCTACTAAAAATGCCCTAAAACCCTCTATAATTTTAGAGAGGGCTAAGGAACCCTTTAACCCTTCTATAGGAAGTAATTCCTTAAAGGGGGAATAATAACCTAATAAGGTTATTCTTAGTAATAAGGATTACCTTATAGCTAATAAACAGATAGTTAATTTAGAGCTTAGCTAAGCCCCTAGCCCTAAGGATTTAATTTCCCTACATTCTCTGTAATTCTTGCCTAAAAAATCAATTTAAATCCAGAAAAAATGGATATTAATATAGAGGCTATAGTATAAAAAATCTGCTATAAGGCATAACTAAGGGCAAAAGAAAATATACTTAATAGTAAGCCTAAGACCTAGAAGCAAGCTTTAAATTCCCTAAAAAAAGCTAAATAGCTAAAAGCTATATTTAGTAAATTTAAGCAACTTTTAAAGGCTAGAACTTTTGAATTTATAAAGGCAGATTAAGTCCTTAAAAGCTAGAAAGTTCTAAAAAATCGCTTAGTATTAAAAATAAAGAGAAATAAAGAAAATAATCCTTTAAAATACAAAGCTTAGCTTATTATAAAAGGATTTATATAAATAAAAGGTCTAGATTATATAAATACCTTTGCTACTACTAATATTCCCCCTAGCTAGCGGATTTTATTAGCTTTAGCAGCTATAAAGAACTAAGAAATAAAGTAAGTTAACTTTATAGGTGCTTTTCTAAATAGCTACCTTAAAGAGCTTATTTATATAATAATTCTAAAGGGTTTTATAGAATTTATTAAGCAAAATCTATAGCTAGCTAAATTAGCTAAAAGCTATAGTTATAAGGCTTCTAAAAATTAGATAATTATTCTTAAAAAGACCCTTTATAGCCTAAAGCAAAGCTCTAAAGAGTAGTAGTAAACGCTAATAAAAGTGCTAAAAAGCCTTAGCTTTAGCCCCCTTATATCTAACCCTACTATATTCTATAATTTAGCAACTAAGACTTTTATTATCACTTATATTAATAATTACCTTTTTATAGGGCTAAATTTACAATATATAAATTAGCTTAAAAAGGCTTTATATAAAGCCTACCCTATAGATGATAAGGGCCCTATAGAATTCTTCCTAAGGGTGCAAACTTAGCGTAATTAAAAAAATAAGACTCTAAAAATACACTAAAAACAGTATATTTAAGAGGCCTTAGTATACTTTAAGCTTAAAAATTATAAGGTAGTTAGAATTTCTATACAGCTAAGGGTCTTAAAAACTTAGCTTACTAAGCCCCTTAACCTAAAAGAAATTAAGGAATATTAGAGTATTATAAGGACTATTATATATTTAATGCTCCTTATAAGGCTTAACGTTGCCTTTACGCTGTAATAGCTTTTAATAGCCCTTGCTAGTCCTTATTTAGAATACCTAAATACTATAAAAAGCCTTCTAAGGTACCTTTCTAGTACCTAGAACCTTACTATAATTTATAAGGATTCCCCTATAAATAAAGGCAAAGCTAGCAATAGCTTAGTTAGGTTCTGTAATAGCGATTTTATTAGTAATAGAAGCTTTTTTAAATCCACCTATATATATCTATTCAAGCTAGCTAAGGGCCTTATAAGTTAAAAAAGTAAGAAAGCTAGTACTATAGCTTTATCCACTATAGAAGCTAAGTCTAACGCAATTTATAAGACTTTTAGAGAGCTTTAGTAGCTAAAGGGCATTTTTAAGAAGCTAAAAGCCCCTATAAAGCCCCTTATACAGATTTTTTATAATAACTAAAGCGCTATAAAAACAGCCTATAATCTAGCCCTTTATAGTTAAACTAAGCACACCCTGCTAAAATTCTACTATAATAGGTAGTAAATCTTAGCTAAGCTAGCTAAAATTACTTATTTAGATACTAAGAAAATACTAGCTAATAGCCTAACTAAGCCACTAGCTATTCTAATATACACTATTTTCTTAAAGCTTATAGGGCTCTAACCCTTATAACCTTTTGCTATAAAAATCTTTAACGCCTAGCTAAAGGCACTAAAACCACTATAAAAACACTTAAAAATTTAAAATAATCACTAAAATAAGCTAAAAATGGATTTTTGACTTTAATAATGAATTCCTTAACATTACTATATGTAACTATAGTACTTTTTTAACTTTTTTAAAGAGCCCTACTTTTAGGCTTCTTAAATCTATTATCCCTTTTCTTTTACAATTTTATTTAGATTTATATAGATTTTCTTTAAACTTAGCATTTCTCTTCTTTCCCTTTTAGCTTCTAAAATACCTCTTTAGAGGGGGTATTAAAAATAATAGCTATTTTTAGGGGACTTCCTTATCTATTTAGGCCTCTTAATAGGCCTTATAGTAACCCTTAGCCCCTGCCTTATAGGGACCCTTATAGGGACTCTTAGAGGGCTTTTCTTAGCTATTGCTAGTGCTATAAGTAGCTTTATACTACGCGTAGCACCTATAGAATTAATTTTTCTACTTATAGCTTATAGCTATAAGTGCTTTACTTTTCTTACTTTTTCCTTTTTAATTATACCTTATAGTAGCTAATATATACTTAATTAGAAACCTAATAGTTTATTAAGCTTAGTAAGACTTTAGAATTAATTTTTATAGTAACTAAGTAAGCAATTAAAATTTAGCTTAAAGATTTAAGCTACTTACCTTAAGGGCTATATAGTAAATTACTTTAAGATATACTTTATAGCTAATTTATATAATAACTAAGGGGTTATAAAAGATTTTATAACTAGCATTTTTATTACTAAAATAAGGGGAATTTTTTTATATAATTAGTTAATTTTTTTAATTTTTAAAGTTATATATTAATTTTCACTAAGTTAATATTTAAGGAGTATATTAGTACCTTATTTATATAGCTATAAGTTTATTTTTTTTATTTTTCTATATAAATAAATTTTATAAAAAATAAAAAGTAGCTTATAAGCCCTTTTTTATAGGGCTAAGCCTTTAATAGGCTTAAAGGGTATATAAAGAAGAAGATATTCCCTCTTACTAGCTACTTACTAACTATATAAACTATTAATTTAAGCTTACTACCTATAATATTAGATAATTAGATAAAAATCTAAGAAAATTCTACTACCTTCTATAAGCTAAAATTCAGCGTATTTTATATGCTAAAAGTTATATATTAAGCTTCTAATATTAGTTATAAGGCCTATAACTTTAGCTATAGTGCTGCAGAGCCCTTTTGGTTTCTAGCTTACTAAGCCTCACTACCTTAGTAATTCAGAGGGCAAAAGCCTCTGTAAACCCCTTATTTCCAATATATCTTAAGGTTTTACTATACTTATATATAGGGATTAGTATAAAGCCTTTTTAATATTATAGTTATAGTAATAATATTAAGTTTTGCTATAAGCTATTTAGTAAATATATTTATATAGCTTATATATACTAAGAAGAAAAGAAAGTTATTAAGGTAGAGTTAATAGATTACTTTAGTAAATATAAGGTTTTTATCTATATAATATTATTTAAATTAGTATTTTATAAATAAAGGGTTAATATCTTTAGTATTAATATAAATAAGCTATAGTATATAATTAAAACTAATAAGGTTATACCTCTTTAAAAACTATAATACTATATTTATAAATACTTATATATAATTAATAGTGTTATCCCTTTTACCTTAAGTTCTTTATATTATTTCTTTTTAAAATATAGTAAGTTTAAGCTATTATTACTTTATAATTATAAGTAGTATTTTACTTCTTAATAATATATATTTATAGTAGTTTTATAATAAATAGTATTAGTTAAAGTCCCTTATAAAAACATTATAAAGTTATATAAGTTTCTTTAAAAGTATATAAAAGGGGGATATTTAGTTTTATTTATAGTTAAGAAAGTAAATTAAGTATATATTAGTGTTTTATAGTATAATTATATATTAGTTAGTACCTACTTATATTATTTATAACCTAAGACTATAGTAGTAGTAGATATATATAGCTATATAATTACTTTAAGCTACTAGCTAATAAAGTTTAAAACTTAGGTTAAGAGATAGTTTACTACTTTTACTAAGTTTTTAAAGTATAACTATATTAGTTTTAAGCTAAGCTTTAAGAGCTATATAAACTAAGTAGGTTTTCTTTTATATATTTTAGTATATAACTTATATAGTTATATTTATTAATTAAAAAGAGTGTTAGTTTTTATTAGTAATACTTTTATTATAAAAATACTATAGTTTTATAAAAAAGCCTTAATAGCTTCTTTAAGATAAAAAGAGAGTAATATAGTAATAAAGTCTCTATTAGCTATTATTAAGTAGCTATTTTATAGGTAGCTAATATATTTTTATAGTAATATCTTATAAAAAAGTGTAAAGTTAGCTAATTTTCTTTTATCTTTTATTACTTTAGTTTATCCTTTAGTTTTTAATTTAATTAAAGTACTAAAGGTATTAAGCTAGTTTAAGTATATAGTATAAGCCTTAGCCTATTACTTATTAATAGTTTTATAACTCTTTAAATATATTAAATAAAAGCTTAAGTAGTTTATATAGTATTTCTATACTACTTTTATAAGGGCTAAGTAATTGCTTTTATTATTATAATAGGTAGCTATATAGTAGCTATAGTATAAGGCTAATATATAATATATTGCTATATAGCTATATTTAAAGTATTAGTAGTATTAATAAAGATAGAAAGCTTTATTATAAGGTTTAGCTTTAAATATTTTTACTTTATATATAATTCTACTATAGTATAATTTATTAGCTATATTAATATTATTAATACCTATAATTAAGAGCGCTTATATAAAGGTTTTATATAGTTTCTACGCTACTACTTTTATAATTATATATTTATTAGTATTAGTTAGGTTACTTATAATAGTTTCTTTTATAATATTTTAAGTATAATAAATAAAGAAGCTTTTAATAATAATACTAAATACTTAGTAGTTTAATATTACCTTTAGCTTAAATATAGTTTAAACTTAAGTAGTATTTTTTATATAAGCCTTAACTATTTCTTTAAAAGTAATTATTATATCTTTATTATAAAGGTAGTATACTACTACTATAGTATTCTTTTTTATAGCTTTATTAATAATATTAATAATCTCTTTTAAGCTATAGCTTTTAGCTATATTACTAATACTTTATCTTTTTATAATAGTTTTATAGTAAATATATAAAGAGACTATTATAAAAGTAAAGGGTTAAGCTATTATAATAAAAAGATAAGTAAATAAACTATTAGCTATAACTCTTACTTATAATATTCTTATTATAGTTTTAGGCTAAAATACTTTTTTAATTACTTTTTTAACTATTATCTTAAGGGTAAAGGTTATTATTATATCTTTTAGTATTAAATAAAAGTAAGTTATAGCCTTTTATTAAGCTTATATAGTTTTTATATTAATAATATATAAAATAATATTTTAAAGCCCTTTTAATAAAAGAAATAGCACTAATTTAGTAATTTTATTATATTTTAGTTATAAGTATACTAATACTTAGTCTTATATTATATTAAATTTAAGCTTAACTTAGTTACTAAATATAATTCTACTTAAATTAATAAAGGGGTTATAGTAACTCTAAAAGAGGCTATAATTCCTATTATTTATAATAATATTTATTATATTACTTACTACTTTTATACTTTAAGCTTAATATACTATTAAAAAAAGGGATAAATAAGTAAGGCAAATCTTTTTATTAACTTTTTAAGCGAATTAAAGTTAATTCTATAGCGCTATTATAGTGTAGGCAAATTCGTGAAAGTTTTTTTTTATAAATAAGTTATAAAATATAGTTAAACTTACTTAGGTTAAGGCTGCTAATAAACTTAATAAGTAAGTTAGAGGTAGCTTAAGTATAGTTAATTATATTACTTTATTAGCCTTAGGTTTATTAAGTTATTTTACCTTAAGGGATAATAAGCTTAAGTTACTATTAAGTTATAAGTATTAAGAAGGTATTATAGCTTAAAAAGGTATATTTATACTTATTTTATAATAAATAGTATTAATTAAAGTTCTTAATAAGTATAATTTAATTCTTTAAAAGAGCTAATATAAGTTTATATAAAGGTATAGTTTAATTATATTTAAAGTTAAAAAAGTATATAAAGTAGATTTCTATATTTTATAAAGTAATAAAGTACTAATCTATTTTATACTAAGTTATTTATACTTTAAGGCTATATTTTTAATATATTTATATAGCTATTCTACCTTTATATATAGTAAGTTAGTAATAGCTTAAGCTTAAGGTAAGGGGTAATTATTTAAAACTATATAGTTTTTATATTACTATTATATTAGTTTTAAGCTAAGCGCTTAGTATTATATATACTAAGTATATCTTTCTTTATATATTTTAATATAATACCTTTATTATAAAAGAGTAGTAAGTTAGCTATTATATTTAGCTAGCTCTTTAGTAAAAATAGGTTAAAGGCTTAGATAATTATTTATTATATTATATTACTAAGTTACTAAAGCTAATAAGGAAGGTTATATATTAATAGTTTAGTTCTTACTTTTTTTAAGGCACTTAACTTATTGTGAGGTATGCACACCTCATAAGGCGACTAGAGTATACAGCGCTTAGGCGCCTACGCTTAGTCACCTATTTAATATATAAAAGCCCTAAGGTATATGTAAGAAGACTTAAAGGAGGTAAGCTTTAGTTAATATACTAAATACTATATTACTTTTGCTTAGCTACTAATTTACTATTTAATAATTTTAAAGCTTCTTTTAGCTACTTAAAAATAATATAGCACCTACTACTTAATAATTAGCTACTATACTTATAGAGAATCTTATATCCCTTAAAGTATTAGTAAACCCTAACTAATCTATAAAAATCCTATAAAAGGGAACCTTTACTACTATTAAGTCTACCTTAATCTTATTTATAATATAAAAAAATTCCTAGGTAATTAAGAAGTAAATTATTTAATTAAAAGAACTAAAAAGACTATAGAAATAAGAGTAGAAACTCCTTACTACTTTTTATTAAAAAGGAATTAATAAAAAGAAAGCTAAAAGATAGCACTTTCTTAATAACTCCTTTAATAATAATAAAGGTAAAGTTTAGGTTAAGAATATTAACCCTTTAATATACCTTATTAATTCTTAAAAATATAAAATCTAGATTAATAACCTAACCTATACCTTTAATAAAGTAAAATATAAGTTCTACTAAAATTACTAAAAAATCCTTTTTATACTTAATTATATATACTAAAACTATTAAGTAAAATAGAACTAATTCCTTAATAAATAACTAATAAAATACTAAGAAAAACTTAAAGATAATTAAAAAGAGTTCTAAAAGTAAACCTTAATCTTACTAAGGGATTTTATTAATTATAAAGCTTAAATTATAACTATAATAAAAAATATAAAATAGTAAAATAGCTAAAGCTCTATTAACTTTAGTATTTACTTTAATTCTCTAAAGAAATACTTAAAAAGAGTAAGTAAATAAGCCTAAGCTCTTTTATTCTTTACTAAGTTATAACCTAAACTCTAAAATTATATTAACCTTTATATATTAATTATAAAGAAGATAAGAGAGAAAGTTATTTAAATTACTTAGTAATTCTAAGATAAAATACTATTATAGTATAAGTATAAGGTAAATACTAAAGGTAATAATAAGTATATAAAGGGGCCTTACTATTAATAGAATTAATTTATATAAAGTTAGTAGCTATTATATATACCTTTAGAACTCTTAACTCCTACTACTAAGTTAAATTATAACTAAGTCTATAATTAGTAAAAATATTATAACTATAGTAGTATAAGTTACCTTTACTATAACTATAATTAATTAGTAAAGAACCCCCTAAGCTATTTAAAAAACACTAATTAATAAAAATAGCTGCTCTTACTTTTACTAAGTCTTAATTCCTTATTAAGTAATAATTCCACACCTTTATTATAACTTAAGGCTAAATTACTACCTATACCTTTATAGATCTTAACACTTACTTTAATATAGATATTATTAATATAGAATTTATAAGGTAATAAGGATTTTATAAAAGTAATATTAAACCCCCTAAAATCTAAGTAATTAACGCACTAACTATGCCTAAATATAGTATTTACTAAGTGCCTATAAGCATTAATAACTTATAAGGGTGCTAAAGGGATTTAACTTTATTATATATTACTATTAATAGAGACCTAAGAATATAGAAAAGTCCCTTATTAATTAAGATATATACCTTATCTAAGGAATATATATATTTATTAATATAAACCTAATAATAGTAGTTTAAGATTATATATACTAACCTTTTATTTATATCTCCTTATTATTTCTTTAAAAAGCACTATAATAAGGCTATTATATATATTATTTAGAGTATTTAAGATAATAAACTTATAAAACTAAAAGATAAAGTATAAGTGTATAATAACTAAACCCTAAGTAATATACCTTTAGAACTTTATATATTTCTAAACATCTTTAGCTTAAAAAAAGTAAGTGTATTATTATTTAAAAAAGATACTAATTATATAATTAACTTATAACCTAATATTACCCCTTTTTATAGCCTTATTTACCTTTTATTTTAATATAAGCTTATAATTCTAAGGGAATACCTTAAGGAAAACCTAGTAAATAGCTATATATAACTATTAAAGAGCTTAGCTAAGGCACCTATTCTATTTATATTAAAGAAGGATAGCACTCTATAACTATATATAGATTACTAAGGTATTAATAAGATTATACTAAAGAATTACTATACTTTACCCTTAATAATAAAAATGCTTAATTAATACTAAGGAGTATAGTTCTTTATAAAAATTAATATTAAGGATATATACTATTATATTTAAATTAAAGAAGGGGATAAGTAAAAAATAGTGTTTTATACTTAATATAGTTATTATAAGTACCTTATTATACCCTTTAAACTAACTAATGCCTTAGCTATATTCTAAAACTATATTTATTAAGCGTTATAGGGGCTAGTTAATATAATTTATATAGTGTATCTAAATAATATCCTTATCTTTTTAAAAACTTAGGAAGAGTATACTAACTATATTTAATAAGTCTTAAAAAGAATAAGAGACGCTAAGCTATATATAAAGCCCTTTAAGTATACCTTTTACTAAGACTCTATAGAATTCCTAGGGTTTATCTTATTAATTAATAGTATTTTAATAAACTAAAAGTAAATAAAGATAATTTAAAAGTAAAAAGAGCTTAAAACCTTTTATAATATTTAAGTCTTTCTTAGATTCTATAACTTCTACTAATAGTTTATATATTAATACTTTACTATTATAGCACCCCTTAATATACTAATAAAGGGAAGCTAAAGGGGTATTTAAATAAGGAAATTTATATTTAAAAAAAGTAAATAATTAGTGTTTAACTAACTAAAGACTGCTTTTTAGTAAGCGCTATTACTATAATACTATAACTTACTAAGCCTAATTTATATTAAGACTAATATATTTATATTTACTATAATAGGTATTATCTCTTAGCTAAATAATAAAGGGTAATATTATCTTATTATATTTTAATCCTAAAAGTTTACTAATATAGAATATAATTATAGTATAGCTAACTAAGAGTTATTTACTATAATTAAGTTATTTAAATATTAGTAATACTATATTAAAAGCGTAGTAATATTAGTAAAGGTTTTTTTAAACTACTATAACCTATAGATATTTATAAGCTAAAGTAGGCTAAATAGCTAATAAGTAAGATAGTATATATTCCTTAGCTTATTTAACTTTATAATTAAATATAGAGTAAAAAAAAGTAACCCTATTAATATACTATTAAGATAGCTTAATTATAAGGGCAAAAAGCTAATAAACTAAAAGATACTACTAGAGTTATAAAAGAGGCTAGTGTTAAAAAATATAGCTAAAACTATACTTAAGTATATAAAAAAGTATAGTAAAATGCCTTTAAAAATAAAATTAATTCTAGCTAAAAGAGAAGGTTTAATAAGGCTAGACTTTATTACTTAAGAGGCTAAAGTTACTATTAAAATACTAGCTAAATAAGGGTTAAAACTTAGAGATTTTAGGGATAAAGTTACTTAAGTTTAGTATATTAAAGCTAAAGAGATTTAAGAGTTTATTAAGTCTTTTAATCCTTATTTAGTAGATATTTATAGGCTTTTTATTAAAATACTTTTAAAAGCCTAAGAGTAAAACCTAAACCTATAGAAAATAGCTAAAGGTAAGTTTATAGTAATTCTAAGAGGAAAGGTAAGGATATAGTAATATAATATAAGTAGCCTTTTATTATATAAAGAATAAGTAGTTATTCTATAGAAGCCTATTTTATAATAGAAGCTTTTATAGCTATACTATAATAATCTATTAGCTAGTTATTTTAAAATTAATAAAACTATAAAGCTTTTAAAAAGATTATACTATTAGCTAATAATAAAGTAAGTAGTAGTAGATTATATATTTAGTTATAATATATACTAAAGAGTTATTATATAAAGGCATTGCTTATATAGCTAGCTAAAATTACTACTAATTTTTAGGTAACTATAGGTAAAAGTATTAATAAACTTTATAACTAAATTACTAAAAGTATTAGGTAAGGATAGCTATACTAATATAATATTAGTAATTATAAACTAATATACTAAGTATACTATCTTCCTACTAGCTACTATAAATATTAATATAACAGAACTTATAAAAATTTTCTACTATAAAATAGAATTATAATTTAGCGCTATAAAAGGCGTAATATTAGACTAAGGTAGTATATTTATTAGCGCCTTTTAAAGTAATTTATATTATTACTTATAAATAAAAAGGAGGCTTTTAATAGTGTTTTACTTATAAACTAATAGCTAAATAGAATATACTAACTAAATATTAAAATACTATCTATAATACTTTATAGGCAAAAACTAAGCAATATAGCCTTTATTACTATTATAAGTATAATTTACTTATAATAATACTATAAACTAAATAATAAAGCTAACACTAAATTATATATTATTTAGGTATTACTTAGAGTTTTACTTAAGTATTAAGGATAATATACTAAAGGAAGGTGTCTTAAAGGTAGAGATATATATAAAGAAACTATATAAAGTTTAAAATAAACTAGTAAAAATATAATAAAGGGCTGTAAAAGTATAAGTAAATTATTATAATAAAGGACACTAATAGATAATATTCTAAAAGGGAGATATAATACTATTATTTATAAAGAATATTAAGGTAAAGTAAATAAAGAAAAAGCTAAACCCTAAATACTTAGAACTGTTTTAAATACTATATACTATTAGTAAATAAGTATATTAGCTAAAACTACTAAAAAAGTACTAAAGGCTATATAATATATTCTATATTTACTTATTAAAACTATAGAAAGACTATTAAAATAGTAGTAATAAGCTAGTAATTCTTAACTTAAAAGAGAAGGAAGAGAATAAGTATAAAGTAGAAGAAATATAAGATAAAAAAATAATTAATAGGGAAACCTACTACCTAGTAAAATAAAAGGGTTAGCTTAGTAAATATAACTAATAAACTATAGAGAAGGATATATATATACCTTAGCTTATAGTAGTATATAAGAAAAAGAAAATAAAGACTAAGCAATATTATAGTAAAACATAAGTAAAAAGTTAATAAACTATTTTTTTTTCTATATATTAAAAAAAAAATAATAACTATAAAACTACACTATAATATAGGCATTTTAATAGGGAATAAGTCCTATATATTAGTTGTGAGGACCAACGCCTCTAGGCACATTCCCTAAGGGGTCTCACAAGGGTTAGCCTAGCTAAGGTTACATAAGGTAACTAAGCCTGCTCTATACAAAAGCCTATATATTTTAGGCTAGAGTTATTTCGCTTCCTTTTTGCTCCTTAGTCTATAATTGTTATTAATAGAGCACTCTTTATAGCCCTTATGCCTACCTTTATAAGCTAGCTATAATATAATTATAGACTTATAAATAACCTTACTAAGGAGCGTTCTTTAAATACCTTATTAATAATACTTCTTTTATTAAGCTTATTTAACACTTACTTTATTAGCTATATATAATATTAAATTAAGCTATAAACCTAAATAACTAAATTAGATACCCTATATAAAAGACTAAAGACTATTAATAAGATTATTTACCTAATTAGCTAATAAAGAGCTAGTTAAAGAGCTTAAAAAAGAGGCTGCTACTAATAGTATAGTAACTATTATAAAAGATAAAGATAATACCTTACTTAGTACTTTTCTAAACTATAAATAAATAAGAAGTTTACTATCTCTATTATTAAATAAATCTAGAGATTCCTTAGTATATAAGTCTCTACCTAAAATCACTTTACTATTGCTTATATTAATTATAGTAAATAATAATAATACTACTCTTACCTAAGCTATTAGCTTACTAATATAAATAAATATACTTAAATTTAAAGATTAAGATAATAAGAATTAGTGTGCTTTATATAAAGCTTTTAGACCCTTTAAAAGAGATACTACGCCTAAGACTAATGCCTTTAAAGGTACCTATTTTAAACCCTTAGGCCTAGCTATTAATAAAAAATTACAACTCTATAAAGAAAACTAAGAAGCTAAAAATCCTAATTACTATAAGAAAGTTAGAGAATTACACACTTAACCTATTAACTTTAATAAAGAGAAAGGAAAATTTAAAGAATAAATAATTTCTATAATTAATTATCTTTATATTAATTAGTATTATTATATTAATAAATACTACTAAATAGCTACTATTTTTAACTAATTAATAGGTCCTACCTAAGATCTAGTAAGGTACTAATATATCTTAAATAACAACCCTTTTTACAGTATATAAGAGATACTAGCATAGCTAAAGGCAATTTTTAGAGACTTACACTTATTTACTATAGCTAACTATACTCTTAGTTAGCTGCTTTTTAATATTTAAAAAGACAATATTAACGCATTTATTACTAAAGTTAATATCCTCTTTAACTAAGCTAATATTAAAGATAGTATATAAAAGACTACTCTTTATAATTGCCTACTACCTAGCTTTAACCTTATAAGCTAATTAAGAATATTAGCTAAGAGTAAATTAACCTTATATAAACGTTTTACTTATAAGGTAACTACTGCTATTATTAGCTAAAATAAAAGCTATACTTATTAATAGAAAACTAATCTGCCTTATTTAAAGCAAAAATTAGTATTACCTTTAAGAGAATATGCTAACTATTAAGAATATCTTAAGCTTAAACCCTTAGCTTCCTTTAATATCTAAAAGATTATTAATATATTATAAAAGGAAGCTTATAATAAAGGCGCTTATTATAAATATAGATTACTTAGTTACTATTAAGCGAAATATCTAAATAAAAAGGCTATAATCTATGCCTTTTCTACTTATTTTAATAAAGACCTAAAACCTTCTTTAAATAAAGAGAAAGAGAGTAGCAACCTCTTTAAAATTATAAAAGAAGAGAAAAGCTTAGAAAATAATTTAAACTATTAAAAGTCTCCTTAGTAGTCTATAGTATACTATAGATAGCTAAGTATAGATAAAAGTTATTATTAAATTAATTTATTATACCTATTTAAGTAAAGAATAATAGACTTAGACTCTATACTAATGCTTTTTATAATACTAAAGCTAGAATCTACCTCTTTATAACACCTAAATTTATAAAAAGAGTTATTAAAACTCTTAAAGGTAAAATTATAAAGCTTCTAAAACCCTTATAACTAGCTAACTTTAGAAATGTCCCTTAAGGTTTTATTACCTAATATATATAAGCTTCCTTTACTCTAAATAATCGCTAGTTTTAATATTAAAAGTTCCTAATTATAAGATCTAACTATAATATCTTTATTAGTTAAGACTTTTAGGTTAAATATTATATTAAACTCTTTTCTACTATAAAAACTCTAATTTAGCCTAATAATATTCTATTACTTACTTATTACTCTAAACCTATTATTATTAACAACTAAGCTTAAAAGACTATAAATATTAAGGCCTAAGCTAATATTATCTATTATAATTGTTTAATAAATTAAGATAAGAAAATATAGAAATAAAAGTGGATTCTTTAATATAACTAAAGAGAACCTATTACTATTTAAGCTATATAATTTATAAAAGAAGAGACTATTTCTCTAACTATTAAACTTAAAAAGTTAAAAAAAAAAGAAATAAAACCTTTAGTAGATTTAAATAAGCTAATAGATAAAATTTCCTTAGATTTATACTAAACTTAATAATCTTACATTCCCTTACCTTTATAGCCTATTCCCCTTATTAAGCAACCTAATAATATAATCTTTATAATAGAATTTTTAGTAAGATAAGCCTATTTATTTAAGACTACTTATAATAAAAAGATAACTATTCTATTCCTTAAAGGTAAAAAGCTTAAATATATAAACTTAGTTTAAAAGTCCTTACTATTATAGCTAGCTTACTTAAAGGGATTCTTCTCTAAAAAGTTATTAACCTACCTTCCCCTATCTTAACTAAGGTTTAATATAGTTCTTAAACTTAAATAATTAATAATTAAATAACCTATATAATATAATACCCCTTACGCCTATATATAACTTAAGAAAGAGATAATAAAGGAGTTAGTTTAAATTAGCTTTATTAAATAAAGCTTTAATATACTACTTTATACTACTTTTATATTATTTATACTAAAAAAAGGATTAAAGAAAAGATGTTTTTACTATAACTTCTGCTTTATTAAGAAATAACTCACTTTAGCTCCTAATATCCTAGGCACTATTATATAAGTTAAAAAAGTAAAGTAACTTTTAAAGGTAAATATTATAAAAGCTTTTAATTAAATACTAATAGCCCTTTAATTAAAATATCTTATAGTATTTAAAATATATTTTAAAACCTATTAGTAAAAAGTCCTTTCCTTTAGTCTTAGTATTAGTTCTACTTAGTTTTAAGCCTTAATTAATACTTAGCTTAATAAATTACTAAACTCTATTACTAATATATATATTAATAATATATTAATCTTTATAAAAAAGGAGAATAAAGATTTATACTTTAATATAATAAAGAAGGTAATTTCTTATCTTTACTAAGCTAAACTCTAAGGTAATATTAAGAAATTATACTTTAATATATAGAAAGTTAACTATTTTAGTATATAATTAAAGGTTAGCTATAAAGTAAGCATTTACTTAGAAAAGATCTAAGCTATTACTAATTAGAAGTAGGAAGATATAAACTTATAATAGGCTATTTATTCCTTCTTAAGCCTTTATAACTATATTTATATTTTCTACTACTATATTAATAAGACTACTAAACTATTAAACTAACTATTAAAGAAAAATATTCTTTTTATTAAAGGTCCTAAATAACTTATAGCTTTTAATAAGCTTAAGGAATTAGCTATATAAGCTTTAGTCTTAGCCTTTTATAAGCCTAAATAATTATTAAAGGTAGAATATAATACCTTAGCTAAAGCTATAAGTAGTATACTTTAGTAAGAGTAAGAAGATTATACTTAGAAACCCTTAGGCTTTTCCTTAAAATTATTAACTATAATAAAATAAGTATATTTAATTTAAAATTAAGAATTGCTTACTATAATTTACACTTTATATAATTATAAATAAGCCTTATAAGGTGCTAAATTTATTATTATTATTAATTATTAAGCTCTAACCTTTTTCTTATTTAAACACCTACTTTTTACTTAATAAATCTATTAGTCTTAGTACCTTACTAATTTTAATATTATATAGTAGTATTAACTAAGAAAGGAGAATATAGCTATAAATACCCTTTTATAAAAAACTATTAATAATTCTATAGTAAAGGTATATAAGAAGCTTAACTAAGATATTATTTTAATTCCTTCTAAATAAATTAAGTTATAAATTGCTACTTTAAAGACTACTACTAATTTAATAACACTTACTAAAGCTAATCTTATTAATTTAATTATCTAAGAAAACTATAAATAAGGTTTAGGTTTTTATAATAGAAAGCTAATAGTCCCTAAAACTTTAACTAATAGTAAGATCTTTTTATACACTACTTTAATCTATAAAGCTTATACTTTTATTATATTTACTTATAATAGTTAAAATAAGACTAAAGCTTTATTAGTAAAGACTTATTAGTAGAATAAACTAAGTTATAATATTTAAAGATATATAGTAAATTATTATAATTACTAACGTAATAAAACGTATTATAATAAAACACTAAGACTTTTATATCTAATCCCTATTCCTTCCTATATATAGTATATAGTAGTAGTTAATAGAAAGATAATGCTAACTAATATATATAGTTATAACTATATTTAGGTATTTATTTATAAGTTTAGCTAACTTATAATATCTATTCTTAGTAAAAAGAATAATAATACTAAGACCCTTATAAGTTATTACTTTTATTAAGTATATTAGTTCTTTAGAATGCCTAAGGTTTAGATTTTTAATAATATAGAACTATTTATCTCTAAATTTATAAATATAATAAATAAGCTAACTAATACTAAATATTATTATAAAAGTCCCTACTATTCTTAGACTTAAGGAAGTATTAAGATTATAAACACTAACTTAAACTAATACCTATATTTTTATATAAATAAGTACTAAACTTATTAAAGTAAATATTTTCTTTTATTAAATTTTATATATAATAGTTTATATTATGCTTCTTTAGGAATAAGTCTACTAACTATAGTTATTAAGTATAAACCTTACTATTTACTTTCTCTACTATTAATAAAGTTAAATATAAACTCTAAGAGAAAGAAGGCAGTTACTAAGCTTATATACTAACTATATAATATTTAATAAATTACTTATAGAAATACTCTTTACACTTAGAAATAATAAGAAAGTTAAGCTAATAAAAAAAGATAAGCTATTAATTAGTTTATTAAAAACCTTATTTATATAAGTAAGAGAGGATTTTTAACTAAAGCTTCTATAATTTAATTAAATTCCTAATAAGCTAGCCCTTAAAAGGTCTTAAAAGAATATAGTTTTAGCTATATTTTAAAGACTTTATTATAGTTTAAAGGAAGCTAATTATTTTATATAAATTACTTATAAAAAGCAGCTAATAATCTACTGCCTTAGTAATATATATAGCTTAAGCTACTTAATATTATTAATAGTAAGCTAAAATAGAAAGTTAAATAAATTTTAGCTTCTTAGCTTATAGGTAAAGGTATAAAGCAAAAGCTTTAATATTAAGTTATATAGTAAGGTTTAAAACTAAATAAAGCGTTTTATAATATTAATAGTTTTAAATATATAGTAACTCTAATAGAATTCTTCTACTAAGAGTATCCTAATACTATAGGCCTACTTATAAGGTTATAAACCTAGATTAAGTAGGCTATTAATAATATAAATAGCAGTATATATTCTAATAATAATTATATAAAATATAAAGCTTAAGGATTAAGGGTGCTAAGCTAGTATAAAAGATATTATAAATAATTTTAAAAGGACTTAAACTATATTATTATTATTTTTACTATTTAATAGTAATTTCTTTACCTTTCTCTAAAGATTTAGCTATTTTAAGCTAAAGTTATATAGTAACACTAGCTTAAAGGGGGGTAGTATAAGGACTAACGCCTTTAAGTATATTCCTTAAGGGGTCTTATAAGGGTTAGCCTAGCTAAAGTTATATAAAGTAACTAAGCCTACCTTATATAAAAGCCTTTATATCTTAGGCTAAAGTTATTTTGCTTCCTTTTTACTCCTTAGTCTACAATTGTCGTTAATAAAGCACTCTTTGCGGCCCCTATGCCTGCCTTTGTGAGCTAGCCGTGACATTAGTAAGCGAGGGATTTAGAGCAGTGCTATTAAGTATAAACACTATATAGTTAGCCTTTAACCTAATCGCTGCCACAGCCTCTTAATATACCTATGTAATTATTATAGCCTAAACTATATACCTTACCTTATTAAAGTAAAGGTAGAGAACCTAAGTTAATTACTAAGCTTTATACTACTTTTAGTAATTCTCTTAAGAAAATATAAGTAAAAGAGTATTAAGAATAAGGTAATATACTTATAAGATTCTATAAAGAAAGGGGGAAATATACTACCTATACCTATTAATAAGCTATAGTATAGCTTTTAAAAGCAATTTTAATAGCCTAAAAATATTAGTAAAGGACTAAAAAGAAAGGAGTAAGATATATATATATAGATAGCCTTCTTAGCGCTAGTAAGACTATATACTAACCTATAGGCTTAATCTATATAGTTAAAACTATATAAAAGAATAAGGGAAAGCTTACTAAACACTTACTAAGTCTCCTTTATAAAAAGATAATAGCTTATACTACTATCTTTTTTATTATTATCTTTATTACTATTACTTAAAGCTTACTACTTAGTTATAAATGCTTTAAGTTAATTATATATTTATAAAAGATCCTTTTAGTCTCTTTATATTATAATAAGTATTTATTAAAATATAAGTAAAAAGCTATAGAAGTAATAATAATTACTTATACCTAAATAAGTATTATTTTATTTATTATACTATATATAATAGCTAAATATCTAGAGTTTTCTATAGATAATTAAAGAGAGATAAAAGGTATAGTTAAGTAGCACTAAAGTAGGAGCAAAAGGGGGGCTTTTTATAAAATCCTTATATTATATATATATATAATATAGATATATATAAGTTTAAAGGTAGATAATATATATTAATATATTAGCGCCGAGCAGTCCCTTAGACCTCCTGGTACGCTTTAAACTATAACACGTTAGCTAGGTAGGGACTGACGCAGAACCGGACTAAACTTATATTAAACAGGGACTCTAGATTATTCTTATCCTTATTATTATAGGTCGCTTAAAAGTTAAGGAGAGCCTATACCTCTACTTAATAGAAGGTATATATAGGCAAAGGCTGCTTTAATTAAGAACTATACTAAATCTAAAGCAAACTAAGATAACTTACCCTATTATAAAAACGCCCTATTATATAATACTTAAAATAAAAACTATTAGTACTTAAATAATTAGTAACTATAGTAAACCTAAAAGGGACTTAAAAAAGAGCTTATTTTTCTAATTATAGTAACTTTTTCTTAGATTTTTTATTTATATAATATAAGAATTATAAGGCTATTACTACTAAAGGCCTTAAGAGGGTTAGTACTAAAACTAAGCTAAACCTTAGAATAACTTATTAAGCTATAATTAGTTTATTAAGGTATAGTTTTCCCTTAAAATTATTAGTAAAACTAAAGACCTAAACTAAGCCTATACTAGAAACTAAAGGGAAGAGGGAAGGGTATTTATTAATTTAAGCTTTTATTATAAAAAAAAAAGAAAAGAGAGGTCTTTAAACCTAAGGGAAAAAGGCTTTACTTATAAAAAAAGTCTTAACCCTTTAAATTACTTATTAATAAGCTAGTTCTAATTAGGAAATTAAAGAGTAAAAATATAGAAGTATAGTAATACTAATAAACTCCTACCCTAAACCTAGCCTAAACCCTTAGTTTATTTATACTAAATTAGTAACTATACTTTAAATTAGTAACTATATTCTTAATTAAGTAAGTTTAATAATATATAACTTAATGTAAAACTACTATATAATATATTCTAAAAGTGTTAAATAGGTAATTAATATAGACTTCTATTAGCTTTAGACTAAACTATACTTAGATATTCCTAATATATATTTAGACTATATATCTTTAATATATAAATTATATATGCTTACTATATTATTATTCCCTTAGCTTTTTTAGCAACTATAGCTACTAACTTAGCTAGTAGTATACTATACTTTATATATTAAAACTACTAAGGCCTTACTATAAGGCCCTAATAATAAATAGATATATAGTAGTATATAGGTTTTCCTCCCTACCTTAGGGTTTTTCCTATATAACTAAATAAGCTAAGGTACTAGTAAATAGCTCCTAGAGCTATCTAGTGTAATTTAATAATAATAATATATTAATATATTAACAATTTATTAATAAAAAACTAATGTATTATAATAATATTATAAAAAATATATATATTAGGAATATAGAAGAGTAAAGAAAGTAGAGAAATAAATATAGTAAAAAGAAAAAGGATATATAGCAGCTTAGTATAACTAGTAATTTAGGATTATTTATTTTCCTTTCTCTTATTATAGTTAAATTAAGCTATAAATAGTTATAGACCTACTATAAATTATATAGAGAAGTAGGGATAATAATAGACTAAGGAGGTGGTTATAGTATAATAATAATATAATATATAGGGTATGTGTTAAGGGATATTAATAAGCAATACACTAGCTACTAAAGACGTTAGCTTAAGAGGGGGGGCAATTATAAGGTATATATACCTTATAAGGTAACTAAAGTATATAGCGCTTAAGTGCCTATACTTAGTTACCTATTTAATATATAAAAGCCCTAAGGCATATATAAGAAGACTTAGAGAAGGCAAGCTTTAGTTAATATACTAGATGCTATATCGCCTTTGCCTAGCTACTAATTCGCCACCTAACACTTATTTTTAAAGTAACTTTTTTTAAGTTATAAAGCTACTTACCTTTTTATAATAATTATAGCTTTTAACTTTAATTTAACCTTTTTATTTTATACTATTTAAAATAATAAAAGTATATAGCCTTATTAAGTAAGCTATTTTAGCTTATATTTATTACTTATTTACTATAATATAAAGTTAAAACTAAGCTAAGTACTTACTAAAGTAGTTAAAATAGCATTTATAAATATTACTTATAAAGGCTAAGTATAATTATTCTCTCTCTTTATATTAACTAGCTATATAGTAGCTATATTTTAAAGTAGCCTTATAATATATTATAATATAGCTAAATTTATAGTATTTATAGTATTACTTAAGGTAAATAGTATTATTATATAGTTTAGTATTAAATATCTTAGCTTTATAAACTACCTTAACTTAAAATAAGTAGTTAGCTATATTTACTTTATTAATATTTATAATAAAAAAGGCTTTATTAAAGGTATTATATAATTTCTAAGTTATTATTTTAATTATTCTAAAGCTATTAGTTATAGTAAAAGCTTTTATAATATCTTTTTTAAATTAGTTTTAGTAAAGGTAGTTAAAGAATTCTTTAATAATTATACTAAATATTAAATATTAAAGGGTTATATTTAGTTTAAATATATATTAAACTTAGTTCTTACTTATTAAGTAAGGTTTAGCTAAGTCTTTAAATATTATAATAGTATTTTTATTATAAAAGCGCCTTATAGCTATAATATATTTAATATTAATAGCTATATTAATAGTAGTAATAATATTTTTTAAGAACTTAGTCTTAAAAAGCTTACTAATAAAAGGCCTTTTAATAAGACTTTATAATATACTTAAGGTAGTACTACTAAAGTAATTAGCTAATAAGCAGATTTTTAGCTAAAAAAGGCTATATTAATAGCAATAGTTATTTTATAAGCTATAATAAAAGCTTAAAAGGTTTTTAAGTTAGTTTTAAGTTAAATTACCTTTTTAATAGCCTTTTTAATAGTTTTCTTAAGGTTTTTTATTATAATTAGTTTAAAAGTATTAATAGTACTATAGTAAATATATATTTTTTTATATTTAAGTAAGAGAGGTAGAAATCTTAAATCCTTTTTAATAAGCTTATATTAAATAGCTTAATAATCTTATTATAATTTTTATATAAGTATACTAGTGCCTTATCTTAACTTATAATAAGCTTAGGATTAACTTAAAGGGTAGTTATATTATTATTATTAGTCTTTATATTTAGGTAGTAGTAACTTTATATAAGGCTATAATTCTTAGTATTAATATCTATTAGTATTATATTACTTATTATACCTATGCTTTAGGACTAATATAATATTAGAGAGGGGGGTGAATAGGCTTAATAAAACGTTTTATTAACTTTTTAAGCGGTTTAGAGTTAATTCTGCAGCGCTATTATAGTGCGGGCGAATTCGCAAAAAGTTCCTTATTAATTAGTTAATTTATTATATTTGCTTTATAAAAATAGTAAGTGTTTTTAATTTAAAAGCTTATATAATAGTAAAGTATATAAAAAAAAGGGAATATAATAAAGATCTTATTTTAATATTTTAATATTTTAAATAAGTATAAAAATATACTATAGAGTTTTAAAGAAAAGCTATAAAAAACACTCTTTATTTATACTTTTCCCTTTAATTAAATAGTTAGGCCTACCCTTACCCCCTTTACAACCGCATCCTATGTTATAGCTACATTAGTTTCCTAACTAATTTACCTTAACATAATAGCTAAATTACTTTACCTTAATATATTCTTTAAAGTAATAGAAGTTAATATTAAGTATAATACTATAGTAACATTTAATAGCCTTATAATAGTTATTATAAGGGATATTAAATTTTATATAATAGTTTTATATATATTTATTAAAAGCTATATAAAGTTTAAATAGCTTTATTATATTTACTTAGTTAATGCCTCTTATTAAAACCAGCTTTTATTTAAAGTAAATATAAAAATCTATAAAGCGCTTATTAATATACTATTTACGCTAATTTAGCTTTAAAACTATATATTTCTTTTAATAAAGGTTTATAAATATACTATTAAAATAAGTAAAGAATTACTTTAAGTATATATAAAAGTATACCTTAATTTAAAGAAAAAGGTAACCTAAGCTTAAATCTTTAATTTTAAGTTTTAATAAATAAAAAACTATTTATTACAGTTATTATTAATAAATTTAAAATTAGCTTTAAGTTTATATACTATTAAGCTTTATTAAGCTTAAAAGAAGGCTTTATTACTATTATAAAAGGTTTTTATAAGAAATAGCTTATATTTAGGCTACTTTTACTAAGACTTATTTAGTATTATATTATATAAAGCTAATATAATATTAGAAGGTAGTATACTTATAGTAGCTACCTAAAGGTATATATTTTCTAGCTAGATATCTTATTATATAACTCTTTTTTAAAGGTACTAAAGTTTTTATATACCTTTTAAAAGTATTATATAATTATCTTAATTTAAATTTATTATAATCTTTATATTTATTAAAAAGTAAAAAATATTAATTATTATAGTTTAGCTTAATGTGGATGATACTATATAGAGCTATGTAGAGACTATCTAAGAGGAAATGCTAGCTGCATACAAAATGTGTGCGATGGGCATCTCAGGCTAGATGCCTGAGATATGAGGCTATATACTAGGGCATCGCGGACCGAGGGTTCCGGCTAAGGTGGGACCGAGGAATTCCGTGATGTTCAACACTTAAAAGGCTACTATTTTTTAGTAAAAATAGTATTATTAATATTCTTAAAAAAAAAAGAGAAAGCCTTTCTTTCCTTTACTATATATTTAGCTTATATATAATATAGGTATATAAGAGCGACTCTAAATTAGCCCTATAGGCCTATAAAGGGCCTATAAAGGGAGCGCTTAAAATCTAAGCCTAAAGCTTAAATCTATTACATATTTAAAAGATAGTAAATAAGTAAGACAAATTTCTTTATCACTTTTTTCTAATATTAGAGGTTATTTTATAGCGCTATTATAGTTAGAGCATTAAAATACAAATTTGTATTATATTGTTTTCGCTTGTTAATGTATTTATATTATATTTTTTATATTATATTGTATTTGTATTAAGTTTTTTTGTGTTGTATTATGTTTGTCTTACATTGTGTTTGTATTATATTATATTTATATTATATCTTCTTTGTATTGTATTATAGTTATATTGTATGTAAAACATAATACAAATATAATTTAAAAATAATATAAAATATAAATGTATTATTAAGGTAAAAAAGAATTTATTTATTTTATATTTCAATATTTCTGTTAGTCCGGCTAGTATTACATATAATAAAAAAGGGGTGATAAAAAGGGTCTAATTTAGCTTATTCTATAAAGGTTTTAAGCTAGCTTAGAAGGTTAGAAAAGGCGGGAAAAATAGTGGTGTTATTGGCCCACTTTTCCCCCTAAGTGCAGCCTTATATTTATAGGGATGCACCTAATAGGAGCGCTGTTTGCTCCTATTAATCTGCCTAGGTTGCACTAAGGTTTTCCCGTAAGGGGGCAATTCTAACAATTTCTATACATATTAATATAAGTAAGTCTACTATAGAATATATATTTTTAAGTATTTTAGATATTTAATTATAAAATTAAAATATTTAATATAAAAATTAAAACTTACTATAAAATCTACTATATATTTACTAAGTATTTATACCTATATTATATATAAAGCTTTAACTTTATACACTGTATAATAGCTTTCTTTAGCTTATAGTATAATTATCAAAACTTAATATTATATTATAACCTTTATTATTATAAAAAATATAATATAATATAAAATATAATATAATATAATATAATATAAATATATTTAGGATTACAAGGTTACTTAAATAATATCTTAAATACTTTTAAGATTTAAAGATACTTCATATATTACTATTTTCTATAAACCTTATATTTATTACTATTTTAGTTATTTATATAAAAAGTCTTTTAGAATAAAAACTTTTCGCGACTTCGCCTGCACTGCAATAGCGCTGCAGAATCGACTCTAAACCGCTTAAAAAGTTAATAAAACGTTTTATTAAGCTTATTTACCCTCCTTTTTAATACTATATTAGTCCTAAAGTATAGGTATAATAGGTAGTATAATATTAATAGATATTAACACTAAGAATTATAGCCTCTTATAAAGTTACTACTACCTAAATATAAAAGCTAATAATAATAATAATATAACTACCCTTTAAGTTAATTCTAAGCTTATTATAAGTTAGAATAAGGCGCTAGTACACTTATATAAGAATTATAATAAGATTATTAACCTATTTAATATAAGCTTACTAAAAGGGATTTAGGACTTCTACCTCTCCTACTTAAATATAGAAATAATATATACCTACTATAGCACTATTAATACCTTTAGACTAATTATAATAAAAAACCTTAAGAAAACTATTAAAAAGGCTATTAAAAAGGCAATTTAGCTTAAGACTAACTTAGGAACCTCTTAGGCTTTTATTATAGCTTATAGAATAACTATTACTACTAATATAGCTCTTTTTAGCTAAAGGTTTGCCTACTAATTAATTACCTTAATAGTGCTACCTTAGGTATTTTATAAAGTCCTTATTAAAGGGCCCTTTATTAGTAAGCTCTTTAAGAATAAGTTCCTAAAAAATATTATTACTACTATTAATATAGCTATTAATACTAAATATACTATAGCTATAAGATATCTTTATAATAGGGATACTATTATAATATTTAGGGACTTAGCTAAACCTTACTTAATAAGTAAAGACTAGGTTTAATATATATTTAAACTAAATATAACCCTTTAATACTAAGTGTTTAGTATAATTATTAAGGGATTTCTTAACTACCTTTACTAAAACTAATTAAAAAAAGATATTATAAAAGCCTTTATTACTACTAATAGCCCTAAAATAGTTAGGATTATAACTTAAAAACTATATAGTATCTTTAATAAAGCTCCTTTTATTATAAATATTAATAAAGTAAATATAACTAACTGCTTATACTAAGTTAGGGTAGTTTTTAAAGCTAAGATATTTAATACTAAATTATATAATAATACTATTTACCTTAAATAGTATTATAAATACTATAAATTTAGCTATATTATAGTATACTATAAGGCTATCCTAAGGTGTAGCTATTATATAGCTAATTAGTATAAAAAGGGAGAATAATTATACTTAGCTTTTATAGATAATACCTATAAATATTACTTTAACTGCTTTAGTAAGCACTTAGCTTAGTTTTAACTCTATATTATAATAAATAAGTAATAAATATAAGCTAAAGTAGCTTACTTAATAAGGCTATATACTTTTACTATTCTAAATAGTATAAAATAAAAAGGCTAAACTAAAGTTAAAAGCTATAGCTATTATAAAAAAGTAAGTAGCTTTATAGCTTATAAGGAGTTACCTTAAAAATAAGTTAAACGCCTTAAGAGAAGTAGAAACTAAACTATTAAGGTATAACCTTTCTTATTAGCTTTAGTAATTTAGTAATATAATATAATAAATAATTATTTAAGCTTCTAACCTATTCCTACTAAAGGGCTAGCTAAATATAGTAGCTAACCTATTACTCTTCTATAATAAAGGTAGTATACTAAAATATATAGAAAAAGATATACTTAGTATATATAATATTAAGCGCTTAGCCTAAGACTAATATAATAGTAATATAAAAACTATATAGTTTTAATTAATTACTCTTTACTTTAAGCTTAGGCTACTATTAACTTACTATATATAAAGGTAAAATAGCTATATATATATATTAGAAACACAGCCCTAAATTGTAAATAACTTAGTATAAAATAAATTAATACTTTATTACTTTATAAAATATAAAAATTTACTTTATATACTTTTCTAACTTTAAATATAATTAAACTATACCTTTATATAAACTTATATTAGCCCCCTTAAGGGACTAAACTATACTTATTAAAAACTTTAACTAATACTATTTACTATAAAATAAGTATAAATATACCTTCTTAAGCTATAATACCCTCTTAATACTTATAACTTAGTAGTAACTTAAGCTTATTACCCCTTAAAGTAAGATAACCTAATAAACCTAAGGCTAATAGAGTAATATAATTAACTATACCTAAGCCACCCCTAACCTATTTATTAAGTTTATTAAAAGCTTTAACCTAAATAAGTTTAACTATATTCTATAGCTTATTTATATTAAAATAAAAATATACTAACTAAGAAATAAAGACCTTAAATTTAGCTAAGTATTTATAAATAATAATATTATATTTAATAAGGCTATATATTAGCTTTACTATAACTACCTTAAGAAGCTATTAAATACCCTTAAAAAGATTAACTTATTTATAAACTAATTAATAGGTAAGCTTTAATAAATTACTAGAAAATTAACCTTAAAAAACCCTTAAAATAAGCCTTATTAGTAGCTATAGTAAAATATAAGAGTTAAAAAGGTAGTCTAAGAGATAAAGAGAGCTTAATATTATTAAAGAGCAACTAAAACTAATATAAATTAGTAAACTATTACTAAGGTAGCTAAAACTTAATCCTAAGTAGTTTATAAGAAATAATATAATACTTAAAAACACTTTACTTAATTAGCAACTATTAAGCAGCCTATTTTATAAAAACTAAAATAATAAGTATACCTTTATAGCAGCCTCCCCCCTAATACCTAATAGATACTAACCTTATTTTAAAGCAAGGGTAATGCAACCTTTTATATATATTTTTATAATAAAAAAGTAGTAGTATTTATAAAATAGTTCTTTCCCCTATCTTATACTTATATTAATAATATACTAAAAAACCTAAGAGCCTACTTTAATACTATTATATTCTTAAACTTAAAAGAATTTAATAAAAATAAAATTTATATAATTATAAAGCACTTAGCTAGCTAAAAAGCACTTAAACTTAATAAGCTTTTAGTAAGGTTCTTTAAGATATATAGTAAGCTATTAGCCTAAATGCTAATATATTTACTTAATACTTATTATTAAGTTAAGCACTACTTAGCCTTATTTTAAAAGGTAAAAGTAATAGTACTATAAAAACTAAAGAAGTCTCTTTAAAAGCTTTAATAAGCTAAAGCCTAAAGGCTAATATTACTTTTAAGTATTATAAGTAAGGTTTTAAAAGTAATAGTAGTAACTTAAATTACCTATATAGCTAAAGAGGGAGGCGCTCTTCTTAATATATAAATAGAAAATAAGGCTAATAGATTAATAAAGGTAGCCTTTAATATTCTTACTAAGGCTATATATATAATATAGTACTATAGTAAAACTATATTACTTCTTTAGCTAAATATTTCTATAGCCTTTAATACTATATACTACTATTAACTTATATATATAATAATCTTCTTAAGCCTCCTTAAGTAAATAATAGTATAAACCTAAGCTTTTATAGCTACTAAAATAGCTTATTTTTATTTTAAAGGTAAGGCTATTAATACTATACTTATAACTACTAAGGTTTTATAAAGTTCCCCTATCTCTCTTATACTATTTCTCTTATATATTACCCCCCTTTATACTAAGCTATAATTAATTAATTTAATACTAATCCTAAGGTTCTTAAATAATATAAATATCTTTACCTATAAGTATATAGTAGAGAATAACTAAGCTTAACTTAAGTAAGCTTAAAAGGTTTACTAAAACTAATTTATTAAGTTAAGCCTAAAGTTTTATTTATAAAAAAGTAAACTTATTTACTTTACTAAACGCTACTAATTAATAATAACCTTAATTTAACTTAAAAACGCTACTATTTAGCCTATTTAATCTACTTACTTTCTTAAGGTATAGGTATAGAAAAAGCTTTAATAAAAGACTTATTAATTTAAAGTTATAAAGAAACTAGCTTAGTAATAACTTACTTTTACTATAGTCTTAGTATTAATATAGGGGTACCTTATATAGAATATAAGGATCCTCTATATATAAATTATTTAAAGCTTAGTTATATATAATATAAAAATATACTATACTTTAATAAGCTATAAAAGGGTTACTAAAAGTATAGCTAAAAAGTTTAAAAAAGAGTAATTTTACTATCTTTAAGTTATTATAAGTGCCTATAAAGCTATACCTTAAGCCTTAGTAAAAACTAAAGTAGTTATACTATTTATTAATCTTTACTTTAACTTTTAAATATAATACTTCTATAAATAAATTAAAGTAAATAGTATAGTAAAGAAAATCTAAGGCACTTATATAGTAATTATAACTTAGCTTTAGTAAAGATAATATTAACGCACCTACTAAGGCCTTAAATTAGCCCTTTTTATACCTTTTTAACACTACCCCCCCCTATAACCTAATAAACTTAACCTTATTAAAAAGCTTAAATAGAAATAAGTAAATAAATAGTATTAAGAGAGAGCTATAGTATATATATATTAGCCTTACTATACCTCTATAGCAGCTAAGTAGAACCTTAACTTTAAAACTATATAAAAGCTTATATATTTATATAAGCCCCTTAATAAATATAAATTATTTATCTTTATATAAATATATATAAAAAAGATTAAGCTTAAATCCTTTCTTTATAATTAATATATCCTTAATATAAACTTACTTATTTACTACTATTAGCTTAACTTTAAGAACTACTACTATATTATCTTAAAATATTTAAAATATAATTATTTATAACTATTTAGGCCTAAAGCACTACCCCTTTAAAATTATAAAAATATCTAAGTTACTCTTAATATACCTTAATTTATAAGCTTCCTTAGTAAATAAATACTAAAAACTAGTTATATTCTTTATTTTATATTAGCTACCTACCTTAAAGAGAAATAAGAGTATAAGGTAAATAAAGTAGTAAAAACTAAATAAAATTAATATAAAACTAAGCTAACCCTTAGCTAAAATATACCTTAACTAAGCTAAAGTAGCTCTATTACTATACTATTACTAAATGCCTTATAACTATAAAAGGCTAGCACTTTAAGCCTATAGTAAGCTATATAAAGGGACTTAGCTATAATTATAAATTATAGTTACTATTATTACTTATAACTACTATTATCTATTATACTACTACCTATAAAAGAAAGAATAAAGAGAGTATTTAAAATAAACCTATATTAGCCCTTAGCTAATACCGCCCCCCTTAGGTCTTTTATAGTTATTTAAAGGGGTAAGCCTTATTAGCTACTTTTAAGGCTACTATAATTTACTTTAAGAACCTTAAGCACTCCTTCTTAAAGTATATAATTAAACT
Organism: Claviceps sorghi; assembly: GCA_018360135.1. Lineage (NCBI taxonomy): Eukaryota > Fungi > Ascomycota > Sordariomycetes > Hypocreales > Clavicipitaceae > Claviceps > Claviceps sorghi. Next base: position 27,446 of record SRPV01000022.1, on the reverse strand, counting down.
ACCCTTACTATTAGCTTAACCCTCCCTTATTCCCTCTTACTTAATTAGATTTTACACTGCTTTTTATAAGCTACTATATCCCTTTTATATATATATTAGTATCTTAAGATTAAGAAGGGGCTAAGTTAAACTTATAAGGGTAAAAATAATACCTTTAGTTATCTTATTCTCTCTTACCTACTTCTCTTAAGCTATAAGTACTTTTTTAACCTTTATTTTATATAAAAAGAACCTTTTTAGCTATAAATATAATTAAACCTTAAGTTAGCTTTAAAAGGAAATAATTTATAAAAGAATAATTTTTACCCTACTTAATATATTTATAGTAAAGTTTAATAGGGTTTATAATTAAGTTAGCTATAGCACTATATTAAACTTAACTTAAATTTACTTACTTTTCTAATTAAAGTAATATTTTATAATCTTTTTAAACTATATAAAATAAGGTTTATAAGGCTAAGCATAGGTAGTGCCCTTAAATAATATTAGCCTTATATTAATATAAGATTAATAAGGGAACTTATTAGCTTTAAAAGGGGGTTATTTTTAATTTTTTTACTAAGTATCTTTTAAAAAAAGGAGTTAGTAAGAATTAACTAAAGCTATAGCAGTCTTACTAAGATAGTATTAACTAAAGGGTAACTTATAAATAAAAAGGATAATTAAAAAGAAAAGAGAAAAAAGAGAAGGCTAAAGACTTAAGGGAAAAGCCTTTATTTATTTTTTTAGCTACTCTTTTCTATATAACTCTACTATTAAACCTTATAGCTACTAGCTAGCTACTTTATTAATCTAAACTAAACTCCTTAACCTAAATAAAGGCTAAGTTAATACTCTATTAACCTTAATAAGACTTTAAATTCCCCTATATTACTATTAAACCTAACTTATTCCTTACTATTTAATAGCTTATACTAATTAAAAATAAGTAAAATAAGTAAGCCTAAGAGACTAGCTAATATAGTTTAATTTATATTAACGCTAACTTAAAACCTTATTAGCTTTTATTAGTTTCTTAGAATTACTACTAATTAAATATAAATCTTACTTATACTTAAACCTTTTTATCCTACCTTTTAGCAACTACTGCTACACTTAGCTTAGTAAGCAGCGCACCTTACTTCTATAGTTAAAACTACTATAAGGCCTATATAAGCCTTAATAAATATATAAATATATAGTATATAGGTTTTCCTCTCTATACTAAGGTTTTTTCTATATAGATTAGTAAGATAAGGTACTAGATAGCAGCTGCTACCAGCCGTCTAGGGTAATTTAATAAATAAATAAATAAATAAATAAAAAGTCTTTAAATTTAATTCAGAAATTAAAACTTACTATTAAATTTACTATATGCTTACTAAGCATTTCTACCTATATTATATATTAAGCCGTAATTATATATACTATATAATAGCTTCCTCTAGCTTATAATATTATTATTAAGAATTAATATTATATTATAACCTTATTTATTATACAAATAATATAATACTTAATAAATAAAGTATTATATACTTAGCTTTAGCTATACTATAGCTTTTTTAATTAAAAATAGTATATATTTTTTAAGAAAGAAATTTTTTTTTTATTAAGAAATAGTTTACCTTTTTTATTTAGCAATAGTATAGCTTTTATATTAAGGAATATTATAGCTTTTCTTTTAAGAAATAAGAAATGTCTATTAAGGAATACTATAGCTTTCTTATTAGAGACCATTATAGCTTTCCTATTATAGAATACTATAGTTTTCCTGTTAGGAAATAAAACAAGTTCTATTAATTCTTTATAAACTTATATAATATATTTATACTATTATATATAGTTTTAATTTTAGCTTTTATATATAAATTATTACATTTAAGAAACATATTATATTATATAATCTTAAATTGTATTATACTATATTATATCTACTATATTATATATACTATTTAAATTACTTTCTATATAAGTAACGTAATAAAATTATTAATATATAGAAATTAAAAAAAAAGTCATAAAATATAAATAAAATACAATACAATTTATATTATATTATATGTTTTTATATTTCTTATATTTTATTTATATTATATTGTATTTATATTATATTTATTTTATTCTTATATTATATTTATATTATATTTTCTATTTAAAAATTTAAGATATATTATCTTTTTTTCATTTTATATTTTGTATTTTAGTTAAATAAAGTACAAAATACAATACAAAAATACGATACATATGTATTGTATTCTAATGCTCCGATTATAGTGTACGTAAATTCGTGAAAATAATTCTTCTTAGTTTTATAAGTTATAATTTAAGGTATTATAAATTTAAAAACATAGTACTAAATATATAAATTAGCTAAAGTATAAGATATTACAATTTTTATAGTATGTAAATAAATATATGCATTTTTCCTTCTAAAATAATATGTATAATAAACGTAGTTAACAAATTCTTTTTCTAAAAAAAACATAAAAGTCTTATAATTTATACTTTTTAATGTATAAAGTAATATAAGTAGTATTAAAAAAAGAATATTTTTATATATAAAGTATATATAATAGGTATTTTAAACGCATGTCTAAGATATAAGGCTATATACTAAGGCAGCGTAGACTAAGGGTTCCGGTGCTAATGTGGAACCGAAGAATTCCGTCATGTTTAACATGCTCTAACCCGTTAAAGCCTTTCCTGGACTGCATAGAAGCGATGGTAAGATAGCAGATTGATAATTTCTTTCTTGATCAGTGTTGAAACCTAAAGTGGTCAATCGCATAACATATGATTGTGCATCTTTTCAATTTCGGGACGTTATATCTAACTCCGGGTAACGTGGTCCGGTTCAAATGTTCAACTCGCCGCAAGTCCACAGAGGGCAATCTCGTCAAGGAGTCCCAACCGGAACCGGAAGAAGAACGGTCTTAAAGATAAAGGAACTTAAGAAAGAACAGGCGAGGCAGCAGAATAATCTTAATTGAATGTAATACCGCTTTTCCCTCCCCAACGCCATGCCATAATGTACAGCAGTCAGTGCAGTTGACTCGTGATTCGATCAATCCCAGTATCGGATCTCGCCATCCAGGCCCGCTGATGCAAGTTTACTGGTTTCTTGGGGATGCCATTTCACACATGTGACAGCTTGCGTGCCTGCTCTAAGCTTGTGGTACATCTTGCAGGTTTTCCAATCCCAGAAACAGACATAACCACCCGAGTCACCTGACGCCAAAAATTGGCCATCAGGACTGCAATCCAAATCTATAGCATGGCCCGCATTGTTATGCCCACGATAGCTCTTTTTTCTGTTCTGCCGAAACTTATCATTTGCGCCATATACCAAAATCTGATTATCAGAACTTTGGAACGCGACATATTTTCCACTTGGATGTGGAGCAGCATTCGTCATGGGATACATATCTGGCTCTGCGATATACTTGATAGGAACAGGTATATTATAGTCCCAGGCACGTAGAGACTTATCATCAGACGTGGTTATGAATCGACGGTTATGGTCCACAAAAGTGATGGTGTTGATGGCGGCGAGATGGTGGTCGTATTCTTGGACAATTTCGCTGGGTGTTCGGGTATCAAATTGGACAATTTTCTTGTCTGACATACCGGCCAAGAACTCCGTTGCATGTTCGGAATCTGGGTTAAACTTAATCACATGTGGTATCTTGCCGGTCGTAAATTTACTGATGCATGCTCCAGTTTCGGTATCCCATAATTTCATCATGCGATCGTAGGAAGCAGACAGAAATTGCGTACCAGACGCATTAAAACAGGCATCCGTGATAGCTTTCGAATGGCCCGAATATGAACGCAGAAGTTCTTTGTCATGGTAAACATCGCGTATTCTGACCGTCGTATCGGCGCTCGCAGATAATAGCAAGTGGCCTGATCCAGGGAAAAATTGAAGTGCGGTAACAGCCATTTTGTGATCTTTCCATGCATGGATTTGTTTTTTTGGAATGTAGTTGGTCGTACTGCCAGTAGGTTTGCGAAGATCGATGTTCAAATCTTGTGGTATATGCATAAATGTTCGACCTTGATAATCGCGCTCCTGCGACCCATGGAATGCAGTCGTCTCATCTCCGAGCTTTTCCACTTCTCTTCGCCGAGCGAGCGCAATCTCAGGTGGCTGAACCACTGTTCCGCTTTCGATCATGTCCTCTTCCACCTCTTCTTCCACTATCTCGTACTCTTCATCACTAGCGAGCGGTCCACCCTCGTCGACAGTCGCGTATTCAGAGCGGCGGTATCTTGCCCAAGGACCAACGTAAGATCCAGGTCCTTCGCTGATGGCAGAATCACCCTTCGCTTCTCGAGTAGCTCTAAGCTTGGCTGATTGGTCTTTAAATGCTTCTGCGCTTCGATGTTCTCGTTGTGGACCCCCTCGCCTCTCGACGGCCCTATGTTTGTTTCGAAAGGTGTGCTCGCTTAGAAACGCTTCTTCTGCAAAGCCAGTGAGAAGATTCTTTCGCTTTGAAGTAGTCGAGTTGTCGTCAAGCGGGTTTAGTGGTCCAGATTCGGGTCTCGATATATCGTCATTAGAATACGGGACGACAGCATGATCCAGCTTTGCTTGTTGCCGAACCAAAAGAGCGTCCTGAGGCGCCATATTTGGCGGATACTCCCCGAAGTCTTCCATGCTGGCCACCACTAAGAATGGACAGATGATTGAGTGCAAAATGGATGATAGATACAAACGCGATTTAATGATAAGGACTGGGGTTAGCAAGTTTCAGTAGATATAATGTCACGTGATTTATTGTCGTCAGTGCCTGTGGTCCAACCTGGCATAATACGTGGAGAAGCACGCGCGGGAAGGAAAATCATATTCCAAGTTCCGCTCAACAGGACAACCTCCGTCACGTTGAGACATTAAATCAAGAGCATTTACGAGACATGGAAATCATTAGAGCAGTTTACAAAAACATTTCCCTAAAACCAACGCCAAACTGACTCCTAGTGTCAGCAATACATACAACGTTTGCCAAAGGCATCCCACCAGCTAATGTCATTATTGTATCCCACTATCTGCTCATAGGGTCCCTAAAAAAAGTCTCTTCCTAATGGTTCCATGCTGGCATAGCCATATCATAGTCCGGTTGAAACGCCGATTTCATGCTGACTAGCACAAGCTGCACGTCTTTAGATGAATCAGATCCCGACAACTTGTTTAAAGCATATGGTGGCAAGGAACTTAGGACGACTCGTCTCGAATGAGGGCGACAATCATGCTGTATAAGTAGAAGAAGAACATGACCAAGTGGAAGGCGAGCTTGGCAAACGACTCCTATTATATCCTGATTAGTCTACTAAAAGCTTCTCAAGACTTTGTTCCAGACAACTCCCGCGCTTCTAACCTTCTTGTGAATGTTTAATTTACGGAAAATTTCTGTCGCATCTAGGAGGTGGGTATTATCGAAAATTCTGTTGCCATGTGAGCACCCGCACATGAGTCGGATAATATTGCCATCAGAATACTCACTTCTTGGCATTCCATATGAAAAGAGGCAGGTTGAGGAGAGCCGCAACCCAATAGCCGTTAATGATGAAAAGAAATGCAAGAAAAGCATGCACTGCGGCTTCTGGGACAATATAGGCATTCAGACGATTGCAGAGTTCGATAGGATTTATGTAGTCACTTCTTCAAGTTAGCCCTACGAGTGTTTCCCAAAATTACCCGAGTCGGGAACATGATCAACCAATCCCAGATTATGGTATTCGGCATATTTTGACGTACCACTCCAGATCGCTGTACATAATGGTGAAGAACACCTGCAGGAAGAGGTTGACAGCGTTGATCAACACTGCCAGTAGGTATAGCCAGGCCTCTCCAGACATCATGATGACGAGGGCACCAAATCAGTGCTTCGAGTAGTGAGAAAGCGTGACAAGGCCTATCGATAGTATAGAGAGTAGATTGATAGCAGGATGTGTTGCCACAAATTTCGCCGCGACGATGATGTTGAATAGGTGCGCCAGAGGAAGCTATTGGCGCAAAAGGAAAATTAGGCACGCTGTATATGCCACGTCATCCACTAGACTCGGTAGCGAAGCTGTGAAGCTTGATAGCAATGGTGAGCAACGTTGGCAGCTAAGGCGATGACAAGCGGAAGAAAGATTTTCGAATTGCGAGAATTTGTTGTGGAAATGGTGGGAGCGATGCAATGTGATTGACCGCTTGTGAAAGCTCCGTCGGCCCTCTCATGGCTCTAATCGGTGGCGGGACGCAGTGGTCCGTGCTTAGGAGGTAACAGATTAAGCTTGTCGTCCAGTGCCTAGCTCTCCAGGTAAGTAAAGTAGGTACCTAGGTACCTAGGTACTTAGGTAAGTAAGTACTTAGGTCGGTAGTTGCGCCATGGTAGAAGTTCCCTTTTATAGCCGCTCTTAACATTTTATCTGCTCTTTTCCCTGTCAAGACATAGCCGTCGACTCGACATATTACACCGTCTTTCAAAGTATACGGCATAACGAAAGGGGTTTTGCTTGAACTATGCATACACATCGTAGACCGTATTTTTCCGGAGTCATACCCAATTGCTCGCAATTGCAAGAAGTTGAACAGCGGCAAAGCAAAAGTTATGACCACACAATGCGGCGGAATATTACAGTTCATAAGCACGATATAAGATCATATATTTTTCCCTTCCTTTATGATGCGACTCCACGCGGATATGCATCAATGTGTCACAAGTTTCTATCAGTATTACTGACATGAAGGGACTATGCTACACCATCAATAAACCCAACGAAAAGCGGTTCGGTTAGAACACGGCGACTCTTCAGGGTCGAATCCGTCATTTGATTGATATGAAATTACGCCGCATTCACGTCTCAACGCTACCACTTTCTTTGCCACTTGTAACAATCACATCCGAGAGCTTCAAAGCTCCACCAGGAGAGTCTTCTTTTCTGGCAGTGAGAATTTCAACCCCGTCTTGCGTTACTAGTAACGTATGCTCTAAGAAGACGTTAGTGTACCTTTCTGATTGTTGAACGTGGCAAACTGTATTAATGTTTCGACCACGTACGACTGAGTGGTGATACCGTACCGAATTGCGCAGTTCGCTTTCCATCTATAGTCGTACTTGTCCAGTTATCCGGCCAGGTAATGTCGCGGTATTTCCCCAAAGCAATCATAGGTTCGATCGTGAAAGTCATTCCAGGTTTGCATTCTCCTATGGCCTTATTTTTGGCATAGTGAGGAACGTTGGGAGCGCAGTGAAATAATTTGTTAATGCCATGCCCGCAGTATGTTCTAATGACACTACAGTCCTTCTTTTTCGCATGCTTTTCGATGATGTTACCAAATTCCCGAATAAGAACGCCAGGCTTCACCAACTTGATGGCCTCGTCAAGGCATTCGCGGGCTGTCTCAACCACTCGAGCATTGTCCGGATCAGCTTTGGCTTTGTCGCCAATATAGTACGTCTCGTTCAGATCGGCATGATAACCTTGGTGGTAGAGCGATATATCGATGTTGAGGATGTCACCATCAAGTAGAGGTCGTTGATCGGGAATGCCATGACAAATGACTTCGTTAACGGACGTGCAGCAAGATTTAGGAAAATGATTGTAGTTAAGTGGGGACGGGTAAGACTGTCCTCGAAATGTCAGTTAATACTTTTTAATTTCGTTCCACTCTGAGCTATGCTATGGCTCCTAAGGTGAGGAGATCATTCTTTTTAACCCAGGTGTTCGGCCGTAACTCGACCATAAATGCTTTCTCGGACTCACGTTTCTTTCAATGCAAGCTTTATGAACGATTTCGTCAATGTAGTCGGTCGTAACACCAGGCTTCGCCGCCGCCGCCGCAATATCAAGAACCTCTCGTGCTAATCTGCAGCTTTTTCGCATTGCTTCTTGTGCACTGGCGTCGAGAATCTCGATTTTGTTTCGATTGGTCAGAGAACGACTATATCTCGGGTTCCCATCCTGCCACCAAACGGGGTGTGGAATCGATTTAGGAACGGTACGATGCTCGGAAAGCGGATAAACGGGTCGCAAGGGCCCAGAAAATTGGAAACTAGGAAATGGATTATAGAGGCCGGTAACTGGGTCTGGTGAGAGTCCTTTGGGAGCTTTGATGTGGTGCAAAATATTACTTTGGGATTTATGCACGCTCCTGTGGTCGCTCTATGGAATTGGGTGTATTTGTTAGCCTGAGCTCTCGAGCCGTGTGCGCATTCCATGTATCGAGTCGCGCTGGCTTAGTGAAGCTACAAGGCGATCGGATGGCCTCTTACCCAATTTCTTCTAAAGCAGTCCTGGGAGCAAAAGAAACTTTCCTTGACCCCCAGCTTGAGACAAGTTGGACATTGGAGCGAGCCGGCATCATTATCGCAGTCCATGCCAAGGCACTTCTTCTTAGCCGGCGGTTCAAGGGACATTTTTTTGGTGGCTATGAAGTTATGGGTAAATGGTGGTTTAATGTGATTGAGATTTGTGTGTCGGCGCGACCTGTACAATACAAGCACAAGACGCGAATTATTGCTTGTTGCAGAGCGATGCTCGCTTGAGCAGTGAAGTGGAGCCAACCGCAATCAACGCCCTAGTCAGCTAAGATCGTTATTCGTGAACGTTGCTCTATCTGCATATACTTGCAGGCAACATGGTGCACCATGAAACTCGGTCCTTTGTGATTCCGGGGAATGCGGGCAACCACATCGTAATGATATAGAATTAATGTTTTGCGTCTTATCTAATTTCTTATGATTGTCTTAGGGGAAAATCGCGAATACTTGTCGCATTGAGGTGTAGAGCTCGGCACTGAATATAGCGCAGGAATTCATCGAATCGTCAATACATCTACCTGTAGACCTACTTAGTATTCCACTCAGTAGACTATTAAACGTTAGGACAACTACATTAATATAGGATAGCTAGTCCCTAACCTCCTCATATAAATCTATCTCTTTAGTGCACAGAAGACTACATTTAAGTACTAACCCACTCTATTATCTAATTAAAACATATATTTAAATTTATATTGTTAAAAATAACAGCTATTTTTAGGGGACTTCCTTAGCTATTAGGCCTCTCAACAGGCCTTATAGTGACCCTTAGCCCCTGCCTTATAGGGACCCTTATAGGGACCCTTAGGGGGCTTTTCTTAGCTATTACTAGCGCTATAAGCAGCTCTAAGCTGTGTGTAGCGCCTATAGAATTAATTCTTCTATTATAGCTTATAGCTATAAGCGCCTTACTTTTTATTAGAAATAAGGGGTTTATAGAGGCTTTTGCCCTCTAAATTACTAAGGTAGTGAGGCTTAGTAAGCTAAAAGCTAGAAAGGCTCTATAGCGCTATAGCTAAAGCTATAGGCCTTATAACTAATATTAAAAGCTTAATACACAACTTTTAGTATATAAAATACGCTAAATTTTAGCTTATAAAAGGTAGTAGAATTTTCTTAGATTTTTATTTAATTATTTAATATTATAAATAGTAGGCTTAAATTAATAGTTTATATAGTTAGTAAATAGTTAATAAAAGGGAATATTTTCTCTCTTATATACCCTTTAAGCCTATTAAAGGCTTAGCTTTATAAAAAGAAGCTTATAAGCTACTTTTTATTTTTTATAAAATTTATTTATATAGAAAAATAAAAAAATAAACTTATAGCTATATAAATAAAGTGCTAATATACTCTTTAAATATTAACTTAATAAAAATTAGTATATAACTTTAAAAATTAAAAAAATTAACTAATTATATAAAAGAATTCCCCTTATTTTAGTAATAAAAATGCTAGTTATAAAATCTTTTATAACCCTTTAGTTATTATATAAATTAGCTATAAAGTGCACCTTAAGGTAACTTCTTATATAGCTTTTAGGGTAAGTAGCTTAAATCTTAAAGCTAAATTTTAATTACTTATTTAGTTACTATAAAAATTAATTCTAAAGTTTTATTTAGCTTAATAAACTATTAGGTTCTTAATTAAGTATATACTAACTACTATAAAATATAATTAAAAGGGAAAAGGTAAGAAAAGTAAAGCGCTTATAGCTATAAGCTATAAATAAAAGAATTAATTCTATAGGCACTATATATAACCTAAAGCTGCTTATAGCGCTAATAATAGCTAAGAAAAGCCCCCTAAGGGTCCCTATAAGGGTCCTTATAAGGCAGAGGCTAAGGATTACTATAAGGCCTATTAAAAGGCCTAAATAAATAAGGAAGTCCCCTAAAAATAGCTATTATTTTTAACACTCTCTCTAAAAAGGTATTCTAAAAGCTAAAAGGGAGAGAAAAGAAATGCTAAATTTAAAGAAAAACTATATAAATCTAAATAAAATTATAAAAGAAAAAGGATAATAGATTTAAGAAGCCTAAAAGTAAGGCTCTTTAAAAAAGTTAAAAAAGTACTATAGTTATATATAGTAATATTAAGGAATTTATTATTAAAGTTAAAGATCTATTTTTAGCTTATTTTAGTAATTATTTTAAATTTTTTAAGTGTTTTTATAGTAGTTTTAGTACCTTTAGCTAAGCGTTAAAGATTTTATAGTAAAGGGTTATAAGGGTTAAAGCCTTATAAGCTCTAAGAAAATAGTATATATTAGAATAGCTAAAGGCTTAGTTAAGCTATTAGCTAGTATTTTCTTAGTATCTAAATAAGTAATCTTAGCTAGCTTAGCTAAGATTTGCTACCTATTATAATAGAATTTTAATAGAGTATACTTAGTTTAACTATAAAGGGCTGAATTATAGGCTGTTTTTAAAGCGCCTTAGTTATTATAAAAAATCTATATAAGGGGCTTTATATAAGCTTTTAGCTCCTTAAAAATGCCCTTTAGCTACTAAAGCTCTTTAAAAGTCTTATAGATTGCGTTAAACTTAGCTTCTATAGTAAATAAAGCTATAGTATTAGCTTTTTTACTTTTTTAACTTATAGAGCCCTTAGTTAGCTTAAGTAGATATATATAAGTAGATTTAAAAGAGCTTCTATTACTAGTAAAATCACTATTATAGAATCTAACTAAATCTTTATTAAGGGATACCTTATAAATTATAGTAAGGTTTTAAGTACTAAAAAGATACCTTAGAAGGCTTTTTATAGCATTTAGGTGTTCTAAATAAGGACTAGTAAAGGCTATTAAAAGCTATTATAGCGTAAAGGTAATATTAGGCCTTATAAGGAGTATTAAATATATAATAGTCCCTATAATACTTTAATATTCCTTTATTTTCTTAGGGTTAAGGGGCTTAGTAAGCTAAGTTTTTAAGACCTTTAGCTATATAGGAATTCTAACTGCCTTATAATTTTTAAGCTTAAAGTGTGCTAAGGCCTCTTAAATATACTGTTTTTAGTGTATTTTTAGAGTCTTAATTTTTTAATTACACTAAATTTACACCCTTAGAAAAAATTTTATAAAGCCCCTATCCTCTATAAGGTAGGCTTTATATAAAGCCTTTTTAAGCTAATTTATATATTACAAATTTAGCCCTATAAAAAGGCAATTATTAATATATATAATAATAAAAGTCTTAGTTTTAGGATTATAAAATATAGTAGGGTTAGATATAAGGGGGCTAAAGCTAAGGCTTTTTAGCACTTTTATTAGTATTTACTACTACTCTCTAAAGCTTTGCTTTAGGCTATAAAGGGTCTTTCTAAGAATAATTATATAATTTTTAGAAGCCTTATAACTATAGCTTTTAGCTTATTTAGCTAATTATAAATTTTGCTTAATAAATTCTATAAAACCTTTTAGAATTATTATATAAATAAGCTCTTTAAGGTAGCTATTTAAAAAAGCACTTATAAAGTCTACTTACTTTATTTCTTAGTTCTTTATAGCTACTAAAGCTAATAAAATCCACTAACTAAAGGAAATACTAGTAGTAGCAAAGGTATCCATATAATCTAAACCTTTTATTTATATAAATCCTTTTATAATAAGCTATGCTTTATATTTTAAAGGATTATTTTCCACGCATGTAATGATCTCCCTAGGCCTCCCTGAGTGGATAGCGGCGTGGACCTAAGCCTTTATAGCTACTAAAGCAGCTTATCTCTATTTTAAGGGCAAGGCCACTAACACTATACCTATAACCGCTAGGGTTCTATAGGGTTCCCCTATCTCCCCTATACTATTTCTTTTATATATTGCCCCCTTCTATACTAAGCTATAGTTAGTTAATTCTATATTAGTTCTAAGGTTCTTAGATAATATAAACATTCTTATATATAAGTATATAGTAGAGGATAACTAAGCCTAACTTAAGTAAGCTTAGAAGGTTTATTAGAAATAGTCTACTAAGTTAGGCCTAAAGTTTTACTTATAGAAGAGTAAACTTATTTACTTTACTAAATACTGCTAATTAATAATAACCTTAGTCTAACTTAGAAATGCTACTATTTAGCCTATTTAGTTTATTTACTTTCTTAAGGTATAGGTATATAAGAAGCTTTAATAAAAGACTTATTAATTTAAAGTTATAAGGAAACTAGCTTAGTAATAACTTACCCTTATTATAGTTTTAGTGTTAATATAGGGGTGCTTTATATAGGATATAAGGATTCTTTATATATAAGTTATTTAGAGCTTAGTTATATATAGTATAGAAATATACTATATCTTAATAGGCTATAAAGGGGTTGCTAAAGGTATAGCTAAAAAGTTTAAAAAGGAGTAACTTTACTATTTTTAGGTTATTATAAGTGCTTATAAAGCTATACCTTAAGCTTTAGTAAAAACTAAAGTAGCTATACTACTTATTAACCTTTACCTTAACTTTTAAGCATAATACTTTTTTAAGTAAATTAAAGTAAATAGTATAGTAAAGAAAATCTAAAGTGCCTATATAGTAATTATAACTTAGCTCTAATAAAGACATTACTAACGCGCTTACTAAGGCTTTAAACTAGCCCTTTTTATGCTCTTTTAACACTATCTCTTTTTATATTTTAATAGACTTAACCCTATTAAAGAGCTAAAATAAGAATAAGTAAATAGATAGTATTAAAAGAGAGCTATAGTATATATATATTAGCTTTACTATACCCTTATAGTAGCTAAGTAAGACCCTAACTTTAAAACTATATAGAAGCTTATATAGTTATATAGGCCCTTTAATAAGTATAAGTTATTTATTCTTATATAAATATATATAAAAAAGATTAGGCTTAAATCCTTTTTTTATAACTAATATATTCTTAGTATAGACTTACTTATTTACTACTATTAGCTTAACTTTAAGGACTATTACTATATTATCTTAAAATATTTAGAATATAACTATCTATAACTATTTAAGCCTAAGGCGCTACCCCTTTAGAATTATAGAGATATTTAAGTTACTTTTAATATACCCTAATCTATAGGCTTCCTTAGTAAGTAAATACTAAAGACTAGTTATATTCTTTATTTTATACTAGCTACTTACCTTAAAGAGAAATAGAAGTATAAAGTAAATAAAGTAGTAAGAACTAAATAAGACTAATATAGGACTAAGCTAACCCTTAGCTAAGATATACCCTAACTAAGCTAAAGTAGCTTTATTACTATACTATTATTAAACGCTTTATAGATATAAAGGGCTAGCACCTTAGGCTTATAGTAGGATATATAAGGGGACTTAGCTATAACTATAAATTACAATTACTATTATTATTTATAACTACTATTATCTATTATACTACTATTTATAAGGGAAAGGAAAAATAAAAATAAAGAGAGTATTTAAAATAGACTTATATTAGCCCTTAGCTAATCCTACCCCCCTTAGGTCTTTTATAATTATTTAAAAGGGTAGGCTTTATTAGCTACTTTTAGGGCTACTATAATTTACTCTAAGAACCTTAGGCACTCCTTCTTAAAATATATAATTAAACTGCCCTTACTATTAGCCTAACCCTCCCCTATTCCCTTTTATTTAATTAGATTTTACACTGCTTCTTATAAGCTGCTATATCCCTTTTATATATATATTAGTACCTTAAAATTAAGGAAGGGCTAAGTTAAACTTATAAAGGTAAAGATAACACCCTTAATTACCTTATTCTCTCTTATTTACTTCTTTTAAGCTATAAGCACTTTCTTAACCTTTACTTTATATAAAAAGAACTTCTTTAGCTATAAATATAGTTAAGCCTTAAGTTAGCTTTAAAGGGATATAACTTATAAAAGGATAATTTTTACTCTACTTAGTATATTTATAGTAGAGTTTAGTAGGGTTTATAATTAGATTAGTTATAGCACTATATTAAACTTAACTTAAATTTACTTACTTTTCTAATTAAGATAACGTTTTATAATCTTCTTAAACTATATAAAATAGGGTTTATAAGGCTAAGTATAGGTAATACCTTTAAATAATATTAGCCTTATACTAATATAGAACTAATAAGGGGATTTATTAGCTTTAAAGAAAGGTTATTTTTCTTTCTTTTATTAGGTATCTTCTAAGAGGAGGAGTTAGTAAAAATTAACTAAGACTATAGTAGTTCTGCTAAGTTAGTATTAACTAAAGGGTAACTTATAGATAAAAGGGATAATTAAAGAAGGAAAGAGAAAAAAGAAAAGGTTAAAGACTTAAGGGGAAAGCCTTTATTTATCTTTTTAGCTACCTACCCCTATATAACCCTATTACTAAACCTTATAGCTATTAGCTAGCTACTCTATTAATTTAAACTAAACTCCTTAACCTAAATAAAGGCTAAGTTAATACCCTATTAACTTTAGTAAAACTTTAGATTCCTTTATATTACTACTAAACCTAACTTATCCCCTACTATTTAATAGCTTATACTATTTAAAAATAAGGTAAATAAGTAAGCCTAAAAGACTAGTTAATATAGACTAACTTATACTAATACTAACTTAGGACCTTATTAGCTTATATAGGTTCCTTAGGACTACTACTAATTAAATATAAATCTTACTTATATTTAAACCTTTTATTTTACCTTTTAGCAACTACTACTATACCTAGCTTAGTAGGTAGTGTACCTTACTTTTATAGCTAAGACTACCTTAGGGCCTATATAGGCCTTAGTAGATATATAAATACATAGTGTATAGGTTTTCCTCCCTATGCTAGGGTTTTTCCTATATAGATTAGTAAGATAAGGTACTAAATAACGGCTGCTACCAGCCGTCTAGGGTAATTTAATACATAAATAAAGGATTATTTTCTTTATCTCTCTTTATTTTTAATACTAAGCGATTTTTTAGAACTTTTTAGCTCTTAGGGACTTAGTCTACCTTTATAAATTTAAAAGTTTTAGCCTTTAAAAGTTGCTTAAATTTGCTAAATATAGCTTTTAGCTATTTAGCTTTTTTTAAGGAATTTAAAGCTTACTTTTAGGTTTTAAGCTTACTATTAAGTATATTTTCTTTTGCTTTTAGTTATGCCTTATAGCAGATTTTTTATACTATAGCCTATATATTAATATCTATTTTTTCTAGATTTAAAACGATTTTTTAGGTAAGAATTGTAAAGAATTTAAGGAAATTAAATCCCTAAGGCTAAGGGCTTAGCTAAGCTTTAAATTAACTATCTATTTATTAGCTATAGAATAATCCTTATTACTAAGAATAACCTTATTAAGTATTAATCCCTCTTTAAGGAATTACTTCTTATAGAAGGGTTAAAGGGTTTTAAAGCCTTAGCCCCTTTTAAAATTATAAAGGGTTTTAAGGTATTTTTAGTAAGAAAATCCCTTTTTAAAAAGCTATTTCTTATAAAAAGCCTAAAAAGGCTGCTAAAAATAAGGCTTATAAGTTCTATAATTTTAAGAAAGCTAGTCTTTATTATAAGCTTTTTAGAGAGAATATATATTATATAGATATTAGAACCTACTATAGTAATTAGCCTTTTAAGTATAGTTTTAAGGGCTAGCTTTTAAGCTTTAGGCCTTTTTTTTAGTAGAATTAGGACTTTATAATAAGAGCCTATAGCCCTAAAAGAGCTATAATTAGGCCTAAAAGGCTTATTAAAATTATTAGCTAATAATTATACTAAGCATATTAGTTTTATAGAATTAGCTAATAAATTTATAGAATTTAATACTAAAAAAAGCGTAAAATTCTATAAAAATAAAGGTAAACTAAACTAATATAGGGTAGCCTATAATCTATCTATAATAACATAAATAGAACGCTTAGCTAATCTATTTTGCTTATAAATATAAAAGGAAAAAGTAGTAAATTTAATCCCTTTTTTAGCTAGCTAACTTTATAAAGCAGAATTAATTTCTTTACCCCTATTAAAATATAGATATTTAAAGTAGATTCTCAATTTATTCTTTAGGGTTCTAAAGAAGCCTTTTATAGCTAAAAATATAGTAAGGCCTTTCTTATTAGGAATTTACAAAGCCTACCTAAATTTAGTCTTTTAGTTTACTAAAAATAAGTAAATTTAGTGCTTATTATAAGGAATAAGGCTTATTTTTATTCTATCCCCCTTTATTTTATTAAGGGCTTTAAAGGGGTTAGGGATAGGATTTTTACTAAGTCTTTTAATAGCCTTAGTTTAGTTATATACTAAGCAGTTAAAATCCTTATCTTTAATACTAAAAAAATCCAGTATTCCCTTAGCTAATTAGCTTATTTTCTTTAGAAGGCTAAGCCCTAAATGCCCTAGCTAAATATACTAAATTCTAGCTAGTTTTAGCAATTTTTAGTATAAATTAAGCTCTAAAAAATCACTTTTAGTGCCTAATTTAGGTGGCCTTTTAGGCCCTATAGGGCCTTCTTCCTTAGCTTTTTACTAAGTCCCTTCTAAGGAGCTATAGGCCTCTCAGTAAGGCATTAGCAAACCTAAGGGCTCTAAAATTCCTTTAATTGCCTTATTGTGATGATGTGGGAAGCTTGATTCACCCTAGCTAAGCCTGCGGGCTCAGATGGGTCTTAGAGACCCTATTACGTAATAGTGCCGCTAACTATCGTTATTACCCTTAATAACTATAAAAGAAAACTAGTAAAGAAAACCTTAATCTTAGTCTAATCCTTATATTCATTCTACTATAATAAAAAAAAGATAATAAAGGAAAAGTGTAATATTTACTGCTAACTTTATAACCTATATTTGCATTTACCCTCTTCCTTAGCTTTATCTCTCCTTATATAATAGTCCTACTAAGTTACTATTATTGTTTTATAATTGTTACTTTTAATCTATTAATCTTCTTTAATATACTTAGACTTTCTATTACTAGTGTCTATATTAATATATTACATTAGTTAGAATAGATATTACTTATTTGCTTAAATTTCTTTTTCTATTGTTTTCTATGGTTTATAGTTAGCTTAAGGGGAGGATAAAGTATTATATAGAATCTAACTAATTTAGCTTTAATAATAGGATATAGTGGTAGCGGACATAGGTCTGAGATTTGCTTTCGGATTTCCGCTAATACCAGTGTCTTGTTCATGGTTCTCTCTCCCCATGTGATGTATGCTAGGAGAGTGTATGCTTGCATCTCCTAATTGTGCACGATTCTCACTGGTTTGTCAGTGAGGTTTTCGACAATAACTTATTAAGTGTTAGAGTCCATAATAGCTGCATAGATACCTAACAAGTTAGTCTCTTTAGGCTTAAACAAGGCTTACGTATTTGTTAGTAACTTATACATAATAGCAATAAGTGCTGTAGAATGCAGCAGAACGTTGCTGTTTATAGTAGCTTTAATAGCTAGCTTTATAATTGCTACATTTAACTATGCTAACATAGGGATTTTAATATTATTATAACTGCTAATTTAAGCAATACCTTAGCTATTAATAATATTAACCTTTTTAGAACCTAAAATATCTATACTAATAAGTATATTTAGCTATAATATTAGCACTAAATTAACCTCTTAAGTAATAGAGGCTATTATTAGTTATCCTTAAGTATTCTTACCTAGGAAATTAAGATTTAGTAAGATATATTATAAGGAAAAATGCTTATTTAGCCTAATACCTTAATATTTTATAGGTGCTACTTTAGTGTAAATTTAAATGTTAGGATAATACTTTATAATCTATTTTTTGTTAGCTAATATTATTAAATAACCTATATTAGCATATATATTTGTTTAAAGTTAAGGGTTAGTTACGTTTAAAGAAATCTATAGTTATAAATAAGCCTATACTTTACTAGCTTAGCTAATATTAGCACTACTAGGTTATATAGTTAAATATATAATAAGAATATAAGTTATTTATAATATAGTTAACTTTTATTAAGGGCCTACTACTAACTTAGAAAAAGAAAATAATATTATTAATATGCTTACTACTAACTTTAAAAAAGAAAATACTAGTAAATATATTATATAAATATATTAAATATTACTAATAGTATAAGAACCTAAAGAGTAGTGTTCTAAAGTTATATTAATAGCTATATAAGTAGTGTCTAGCTTATTATCTTTAGCTAATTTATATTTAATCTTAAGGTTTTTATTTTCTTTATTAAAATCCTTTTATATAACCTTATACTACTCTTATAAATATTTAAATAGAGTATTTTAAGAAGTAAATATTTAGTAGCATTTATAATAAATATATATATTGCTCTAATTATTAATACCTATAAAGTGTACTTATTACTCTCCTTTAAGCAAAAAAGCCTTAATTTACTATTAATTCTATTCTACTATATTATACTATATCTATTCTAAGTATAGCTAAGAATTATTAGTGTAGAAAGCCTATAAATTATACTATCTATATAGATCTATATTAAGAGCTTACTCTTACACTCTATATTCTTATAGTTAATTCTAATCTACGTAGTAAACCTATTAACTATTTTAATTTATATAGTACACTTATTAACTATTCTAATTAATATAGTAGACTTACTATTAATAAGGCATTTATAAAGTAAAATTACTATAAGGATTACTAATAAATAGTTAATAAGGTTAGCCTCTGCTATAATTAAAGTTAATACCCTTAAAGTTAGAATTAGTATTTTATTAAGAAGAAAATGCTTATTAATTACTAAATATCTAATTATTAAATAAAGTCTAATTATTAGCTTATTATTATCCTATATTTATTTACTATTCTAAGTATTGCGTTTAGTACTAACTATTATATTTACTTATATATTTATTAGGTTTAGAATATATAATAGTATATAGAGTTATAGATTAATATAAACTAAGATATCTTTAATTATTAGAATACTGCCTTCTTCTATTAGCTAGTTTAAGACCTACTTTATAATAATAAAAGGGTTAGAATATCTAAGAGGGTTTATTATAAGGCTAAAGACTTATATAAGGTAGGGGAGGAAACTATAAAGTAAACTTCTAAGAAGGGAACTTCTCTTTTACTAAAGCTAAGATAGTAGCTTCTTTATTCTAAATAGTAATAATAAAGTTATTAATAATTATAGTCTTAAAAGAAGGGGGAATAATAGCTTAAATAATAGATTTAAAGGAAGCATAAACTATTTAAAGCTAATTATAGATATTCTATTTAGTTAATTTAGCATCTTAAATAAGATTATAAATAAATATATTAACTATATCTCCTATAGCATATTTATAAAGAGTATACTTAGCTAAGTAAATATAAAAGAGAACTATAAAGGCTAGTTCTTTAAATCTATTAATTAAGGTTTTATATATAGCATTAATTTTAGCAGAATTAAGTAGGTTTCTTTTAACATCTATTATTAATTAGCTATATTAGTTAAGTGCTTAGCCCTTAAAATAGGTAGTCTATATTAATTAAACTATAGCCTTACTATAAAGCTAAGTAAGGTGCTTAAGTCTATCTATAAAGGTAAAAATATAAGTGTATATAGTTAACTTAGAATCTAACACTATATCTATATTTAATTTATCTTATATACTTAGATTAAAGTAGCCTATATTAATAAGATAAAGCAATATTGTTATATGGTAGGAAGTCCGCTAATATAAGGCAGACTCCGCCACAGAGTCTGAAGGAGACAATAATCTTAATATATACAACTAAGCACCTAACTATAACCTTATATGTGTTATCTTTTATAACCTTTTATAACACATTATATAAGCTATATATACTAATAACTTATATATAGTATTTTATATATAATAGGTAGTAGTAATTGCTATTTCTTTTATATACCTCTAAAGCCTTATATAAAAACTAATAGCTTATATATTAATAACTAAAGAAAACTAATAAAAACTTAGTATTAGCTTAGCTTCTCTAAGCCTTTCTCTTATTATAAGAAACTAAATCTAATAAATTTACTAATTTTAAGCTTTTTATAAAGATTTCCTAGATTTCTATACTTATAGTAAGGCTTTTCTTACCCTTAAAAAAATTAAAGACTTTAAGACTTTTATAAAATACTAATTTATTAAAAGGAAACTTTAGCTTAAACTAAAACTAATATAGGTAGAATAACTACCTTACTAAAACTTAATAAATAGCTCTACCCTTAATAAAGAGTTAAAAACTATAAGAAAAACTATTTAATAAATATAATATTTTAGCCTTCTAAATATTACTAATAAAGTGTAAGAATTCTCCTTAACTTTACTAAAAGAAAGCCCTTTAACTACTAAGTTTAACCTTTAAGCCTTTATAAAAACCTTTAAACTTATACTAAAAGATATATTTATAGGGGATAATAATAGCTATAGTAAAGGGAGACCTTTAAAAACCCTAAGATTTAACTTATTAACCTTAGATAAAAATATTTATAGATTCTCCTTAAAAGGAGGCTATATTAATACTAATACTTAGTTAATTTCTCTTAACCCCTTAACTTACTTTAAAAGGGTATATAAAAAGTCCTTAAAAACACTAAGGTTAAATATAAAAGCTATAGAATTTTCCTAAAATAAAGTAATTTCCTTTCTTAAAAAAGAGTTTAAGTAATAAAATCTTTATATTAAGAAGACTAATATTAGTCTAATAAAGGATATTAAGCATATAATAAGCAGTTTCTAAGCAAAAAATAAGCGTGCCTTAGAATATATTAGTATGCTTTAATAAGAAAGCTATAAACTACTATAAAAAAGACTATAGCCTAAAAGTGCCTATTCTTAGAATTTTTATAAAAACTACTATACTTATTTTTAAAACTAATATAGGGAAAGCCCCTCTTAATAGGTATTAATAAATAATACTAAAAGGCTAGCTTCCTTATTTTATTAGCTAAAGAGAAGGTTTACACACTAATTAATAATAGAATTTAACTTAGACTATACTAATTATACTATTAAGCACCTTAAGGGCTAAGAGTACTATAATAATAAGCTAGTTCCTTAATACTACTTAAGGCAAAATAATTATTTTATAGCTTTTATTATTAAGAAGCTAATAACTATAGTAAGCTACTATAGAACTACTACTTTAAGGCTAATAACTTAAGAAAGGTTAGTAAACCCTTTATAAAAGATAAGAGATATAAATTACCTTAACCTAAAGATAAACCTTAATAAGATTAATAAAAAAGCTATTTATTATAAAGAAAAGGCTATAATATTTAGTAATATAAATCTTTAAATTTAGGCTATAAAGGACTACTATAGCTATATAAATATCTTCTATTAGGAGTAAATTAAGTACTAAGTTTAATACTTATTCTAAAGCTTAGCACTAATATAATATAGGTAGTATCTTAATAATAAGGAAAGAGCTATAATCTTTAGTAACTTAAACTTAGTTTTTACTATAATATAGAAGGAATTTAGTATTAAAGTATAGAATATAATAGTATAGCTTAACTAAGCTAAGTTCTCTAAGAATAATATTATAAATAATACCTTCCTATAAGACTTTACTACTAAGGTTTTTTATTATATAAAAGCTAATAGTAAATTAAATAACTACTAATTATTAGTTTAGCTTTACTATAAGTTATATATAAAACTTTACTAACTTTGCCCTTTACCTTTAGAAATAAATAGGTAAAATACCTATATTAATATAATTAATAGAAAAAGGCATAACCTTTAAGATACTCTATAAAAAGTAAAAAACTACTATAAAACTAAGTAAATAAAGCTTAAAGTAAGTATAAATCTCTTAGTAAAAAACTTTAAAGAGAAGGAAACCCTTAGTAAGTTAATAAACTTTATAAAGGCTTATTAAAGTAATTATACTTTTTAAAGCAACTAAAGGAGGCAAAGCTATAGCCCCTATTACTATAAGTATAAAAAACTAAAATATACCTTTAAAAGCTATAAGCGTTAGTCTTATTCTTATAAAAGGTATACTTTATATAAGTATTTTTAGTAAAAGCGCTTATACCCTTTCCCTTAAAACTAAGACTTTTTATAAAAGAAGCCTTAGTAAAAAGAAAAGTTTATAAAAAAGTAAGAAACCTTTAAAAAAAGATTAACCTATAAAAAGAACTATAACTATAAATAAAGTAAGAAAGAGAAACGTAAAAAACACCCTTACTCTTTATAATATTAGTTATATAAGTATAGATCTAAGTATAAGCAATTTTATTATAAATAGAAATCTACTAAAGGTAAGGAATACTATTATATTATAGTAAGTAATAACTTTAATATAAAGGCTTAAAAAGCCTACTTAAAAGCCTTAGGATACTATATTACTAAAAAAAGCAAAATCCTTAGTAATAAAAATAAGAATAAGTCTAACTTTATTAATACTTACTTAGCTAAAGTACCCTTAATAAAATATATAATAACCCTTAAAGCTAAGCACCTTATATATAGCTTAATAATAGGGTAGGTTATTAAAGTAGTTACTTAACTAAAGAAGCTAAAGATTACTAATAAAAAAAAGGCCTTTATATATCTTAAGATTAACCTAAAATTTAATAACTAAGGTAAAGACTATAAAATCTACCTAAATATAAGCACCTCTTCTATTTTAGTTAATAAAGAATAGCTTTTCTAATATAATTATAATATTAAATAAGGCTTTTAAAACTTAAAACTAATAAATAGCGTAAATTCCTTATTTTATATTATAAAAATAGTAACTTTTAACTTTTATATCTTAAGAGAAGTAAAAGGTATATAGATTTTTAGCTATTTTATAGTAACTACTAATATTATAGAAAAACTCACATTAAAGTTACTAATTAGTATAAACTTTATATATAACTATAGTATAAAGATTAACTTTATTAACTTAAAGGTAGTTTTTCGCTCTATTTATAATATAATAGTACTAGGTAGAATATTCCGCCCCCTTAATATAGTATTAGTAAAAAAGGTTACTATAGTTAACTTAATAATTATCCCTATAAAATTAATAAGACTTATTTTAATTACTTAAAAAAGTCTCCCTAAGTAATAGAAAATAAGCATTTACTACTTCTATTTATAGAATAAGCTAATATTTAACTATATCCTTAATTAAGTATAAGAAAAGGTTCTATAAGTATATAACTTTTCTAATAAACCCTTATATATTAGCACTTAATAATAACTTAAAACATTAAAAGGCACTAGTACTATAGACTCCTACTTTATAGTAAATAATATTCTTAAGTTCTCTGCCTTCTATAGTACTAATATTATTATTAAAGGAAGTAGTTTATAAAAAGTAAATATTAATACCTCTACCTATAAAATATTTAATAAAACTACTTTAAAAAAAAATAGAAACCTTAACTTAAAGGTAGTAGATAATAGTATACTATTTTATAGTATCTTATATCTTAATAATATCCCTTTTATAAAAAATATATATAGTATTAAGGTTATAAATACAGACTTTAAAGCTACTACTAAGCTTATTAAACTTACTAATAAATATAATATTTACTATAATAAAGGCATAGTTCCTATACTAAATAAGGAAAAAATATATATTAATTTTATTAATAGTTAGTAGTATTAAATTAAAACCCCTTAAGTATATAACTTAAGTATTAAAAACTTTAAGAAATTCTATAAAATTAATAATAAAAAGTATAAAGTTAGTAAGATATTATATTTAAGTAAAGGAGAAAAGGCTCTATATTTATACTTTAATTTTATTATATAATAAGACACTAATAAGGAATATAAAGAATATATAGTTATTAATATAAAACCTATTAATAGTATTACTATTCTAAATATTTATCCTTTACTAAACTAAAGTAATATTATAAGTAATACTTAAGAAAAGAAAGAAATAACCTTACTTAATACTTTAAGTTTCTTTAATTAGTTATTTATTTATAAAAACTACTATAGTAAAATAGTAGTAATTTTAAAAAGAGGCGTAAAAGTCTCTTATATTATAATATAAGGTTATAAGAACTTATTAGTATATACCTAACATTTTATAAACTATTAATTCTATAAATATAGTGATTTTATTTAGGTTTATATTAATAATATTACTATTTTCTTTAATACTCTTAAGGATTACCTTTACTACCTTATAATTATCCTTAATATTATTAAGAAGTATTAACTATATATTATAATAAAGAAGTCTTTTATTAGGTACCCCTTAATTTAATTACTAGGTTTTATTATAAATTTTAAGGGATATACTAATATAAATAATAAAGTAAAGGCTTTTAAATGTCTTTAAATACCTAAGATATTAGTAAACCTTAAAACCTTTATTAGAATAGTAGGATTTCTTTATGTTTTTAATAAATAAGCTCTTAAATCTATAACTATATTATATACTACTTTATTTACTAAGAAAATTTAGTCCTTTAAGATAAAGCTTTAAAAGAAATAAAGCTATTATAAATTAAGCCCACTCTCTTTTATATAATATTATTAGACTTTATTATAAATATACTAAAAGTGCCCTTAGTAAATTTAATATAGTCTATAAAGGGATTTAGCACCTTTAATATCTTATACCCTATTAATTACTTATTTAGTAAGAAAACTATTCTTATTTTAAGGCATAAGATATATATAGTAGTAAACTAAGCTAAGTTACTGCTTTAAGGCTTATATCTCTTAAATTAGGGCTTACCTAAGGAAATTATTAGTAACTATAATCTTAAATTTATTTTAGAACTATAAATAGGGCTCTTTTGCTTAATTAGTATAAAACTCCTTATATTTATAGTATACTATTTATAGATAAATAAAGTAGTAGAAAGGAAGAACTAAATAGTAATTATTATAATCTAATTTTATATAGCAACTAACCCTAATATTTTATAGATTGCTTTATTACTAGCTTTTTAATACTATTTTAATAATATAGTAGCTGCCTTAATTAGTAGGTCCCTAAATAAGCTAGTATTTAGGCTAAAGCTATTATTAGTTCTTAATCTTTTATATAAAAAGGGAGAAATAGAATTTAACCCTAAGGATAATAACTTAGTAGTATTTAAAAAGCTATATTAATAAAAAGCTAAACACACTATAATAGTAGTAGCAGCTCTCTTTAAGATTTAATATAATTTTAAGTATAAGCCTATAGATATTTATATTAGTAATATAGTTTACTTATACCTTTATATAGGCTATAAGCTGCTTAAAAAACCTAAGAAAAAATAGTTACTATAATAGGCTAAGCTTTATAAAGTGCTAAAGTAGGTTTTATCTTTATTCTTTTAACTTAAATTCCTAGTAGAATCTTATATATATTTAGTAGTATTAGTAGTATACCTTTAAAAACTATAGTAAAAGCTAAATCCTTTTTATAAAGAGAAAGTAGTACCTTTATTAGTAGCTTTAAAGGGTTTAAGTAAGGTAAACTATTAAGAAATTAAAAGAATTTATAATTACTAAGTCTATTTCTTTTATAAAAAGGGATATAAGCTAAGGTTAGAATTCCTTATTTAATAAAAAGGGTTTTTTATAAAAGATAATTAGTAAATTATAAAAAAAGATATATAAGTAAATACTAAAGAAATAGTAGATAAATACCTTTAACACTACTTAGTTAACTAAAGTAAGGAAAAATAAAGAAAAGGCCTTACTTTAGCTATAATTTATAATAATTAAAAGAAGACTATTATAAATATTAAAAAAGGGACTAAGAACCTCTTATAAGCTAATAATATTTATAAAAGACTATAACTTTTAGGTTATAGTCCCTTACTAACTCTTACTTTAGGCTTACTTTACTTACTATAAGCTAGCCTTTATATATATATATAACCCTACTATATATACATACTTTATATACTACCCTTTTTCCCTTAACACCCTTATTTCTATTAATTCTATTAGTAAATTTACTATATAAACCTTTATTTTCCCTATTCTCTAAAAAACTATATTTATACTATAGCACTCTTAAAGATTATAAAAAATAAGCTAACTTTTACTTACTTTAAACTAAGCTATTATAAAAGTTAATAAAAGTAATAGTATACTACACTTTATTAATATATAGAAAGTAGTATAAAAGTCCTTAATTTAATAATTCTTAAGGTATAGAATTCTAAACCCTTAAATAAGTTTTACTTAGTGTATTATTTAGTAATTATAAGGAATTTTAAAAACCCTTTATAGCTTTCTTATAAGCTTACTACTAATAATATATTAGCTTAAACTACTTTATTTACTAATTAACTTAACTATAATAATAGAGGATACCTTTAATAATAAACTAGTGTTTAATTATTATAAAGGTAACTTAAATATTATACTAAATCCTCTTTAGAATATAAGTATTCCCCTTACTTTCCTACTTAACTATAACTAAAATAATATTATTACTACTTTTTTTATAAGGCTAAATAAAGTACTAAAAGATATAGAGCTTAACCTTAGGCTTAAACACTATAAATCCTCCTATATAAATAATAAGGAAATTAATAAGCTATTAAAGAATAGTAATATTAGCTTTAATATAGCTAAAATAAACTATAAAATATTAGTATAAAAAACTGCTATTAAACGCTAAAAACCTACTAAAATAGGTATTAGATTCCTTATAAAAGAAGAAACACTTAAATTAATTATAAAGCATAGAAGCCTTTATTTACTATTGTGTCAACCCTAAAACCCACACAACCCTCTAATATACTCAACTCTGCGTTCCACAGAGGCTGCCACACCACTAGCAATAAACCTTAGGATCTATAGAGTTAAATATATAAAGGGCGTAGAAAATAATCTTAGAAGTAGAATTATTATATAATTAAATGGTTTATTTAGCTAAAAATAATAACTAAGACTCTTATCTTTTTATATAGCTCTTTTCTTTCTTAGAATATAGTAGGTAGCCTTTCTTAGTAATTTTATAGGTTTTCTACCTCTTTTTATAATAATAACTAGTAAAGTAATATACTTAATTTTAGTCTTAATTTATAGGTTTCTTTTTAATTAAATAATTTATTATATTTACTTTATAATAATTGTAAGCGTTTTTAATTTAGAAGCTTATATAATAGTAAGGTATATAAGGAAAAAGGGAATATAATAAAGATCTTATTTTAATATTTTAATATTTTAAATAAATATAAAAATATACTATAAAGTGTAAAGAAAAGCTATAAAAAACACTCTTTACTTATACTTTTCCCTTTAATTAAATAGTTAGGCCTACCCTTACTTAGTTATAACTATATTCTATACTATAGCTATATTAGT